>JAUELE010159563.1:0-23035 GCA_031471655.1 Diodora aspera
TGACCTCTTTCGAGATAAGTACCATCTGAGAAGATGTCCATTTCGGAACAGTCTCAGTACTGGGTCATAATTAGCCAAGGCTTCCGTCAAGCGGGATAGCCTTGTGGCGGGAATTTTCTTCAAGGTGGCTTTGTACGTCTCATGGCGTATGCCCCCTACATTCAGGATCACCCTGTTGTCAGCATCTGTCATTGTATTCATCGTCAGGCTAAGTCACGGAGGGGCAAGCCCCCTCCTAGAGAAGTGTCAGAACAGCAGCGCTATTTCTCTGTCTTCTTTTGTAAAATATTATCCAAACACTTCCACAAGAGTATCAAACGTAAAATCCCTTACTCCAAGACGAAATTCACCATTCGATTCTAAAATGTAAAGTACATCCATAAAATGAATAACACTACTTCCAAAGTCCGAGGAGCATCTGTTCACCTTGAATCCTAATGAAACGATGTCTGGACGTCTACAGTTATGGTAGAATGGACAAAACTGATGTTATCCTTACGAACTGGTAAGAAAGTATATGCAAATGGGGTAACCCCTTTATGTAACATGTGCATCCGCCGCTCGACCGCCGCTGTTTTTATGCCTCATGTTGCTCCGGTGACCTTCACCTTCGTATCAGCTGATGACGGCGTCGGAGCATCCTCTCACGGGAAGGAGACCTGCAAGATACAATCAGGTGTTACAAATTGAACATTTTTCTTACCATAAATACATGTATGCCATAAACATAGTATGACATAGTTACGACCAACAGCAAGATGTTTGTAACATCAATGCATCATAAAATTAAACTGGTATAAATAGTTTGGTTTTTTTTACATCACACACGTAGCTCAACAAGTTCTAGCCATGAAATATCCAAAACAGTTACTAAAGCTAGAAACAGTAATTGCCTACATTTTTGTTTACTTCATTCAAATTATCACAAACACTCTAGTAAACGTCGTATTGGCTGTGCAGCTATATTTTTAACCAAGTGAACATTCTTTAACCTAAATTAAGACATGATCGTTGAAACGAACGTCCAGTTATCTCCAGCTTAACAGTGTTACCATGTTAATTCGGGCAAATAATCCAATAAAGTGAGCAGCGTAAGGTGGCCGTATAACTCTCCGCACTGAAGGGAGTATACAGTCAAATCTGCTAGTACTTTCTATGAACAAGTCACGACCTGTGTCTAAAGTGGGAAGCCTCCAGGCCTCGTGCTTGTGTCTCAGCACTACAAAGTCTTCTTGAAATGAAAGACCCTGGAAGAATATGTGCTCTTCGTAAGACAAGAGCTGATTGCCGTGAAGACTCGGAACTGCTCTTAGCAACGGTCTGTGTTTAGTGATACTCAACACAAGATGAAACTGTGTTGACCGCTACCCAGTGAAACCTTTGTCTCATCAATGGGTTCAATTTTTCAGCCATTTCACCTTGATAATTTCATTATTGAAAGGAATGTTTGACTAAAAGTGCATAAGTGGCACCATAGAACATCAAAGCTTTGTTCTGGATGACATAAATGAAACACAACAATATCGATTTGGTGTCAGAAGATAAGCTGCGGATTTATATCTTTATATCTAAAGCTCATTTTGTTAGGATAAGCAAGACAAAATATTTTTAAAGTTTGATATTTTGTCTTTCTAACACTATACCTTACCAATAATACTTAAAACTAATAAATATATTTTTCGTTTTCTCGAATGCATCACAAACACACAACCGTCCACACACCCACTCAACACTTGAAACATCTTCACGACAGCCGACAAGAATAGTACTTACGGGTGATGACTAACAATCGATGGAATGCCAGCAATAAAATTAAACGGTTCATACAGTTTTGTCTCAGATGCTCATAAAACTCGAGGCTCGGTGCAGCTATGTACATGAGTAGTGTTGCAATGAAAACTCCTAAAACTACAGAAAACTGCCAACTACTTTATGTGAGAAAAGAGATTTTATTTTTACCTCCACAGCAAATTATTACAACAAATTAAACTAATTTATTTCTTGTGTACATATGGTAAGGTTTACGCCACAACAGAACTCGCTCAATACTACCATGTCATTAACTGGTTTACATGCATGTCTGAAAATATTATCCTGTACGATTTCATCGACACTAACGACATCGACATACACCTACAATATCTGGTAAGTATATCAGATTCTCATTATATTACACAAGGGTTTGGAGAAATGGTTATAAACATTCCTTTTCCGTTTGCCATCATTTACGTTTGCTTGCAATAACATTTATACATAATTCTTTGGATGTTCTTTGCCTTTTCAACCATATCCCTGGAGACATTTGCCAACGCACAAAACAAACTTATAGGGCAGGATATGCAATTGTGAATGTTCTGCTTGCCTTTCAACACTGGCTGGCTGCTTGAAGTTAACTTGAAGCCTAAATCAACATTATTTAAATCAGTGAGTAGCCAAAAAAAAAGGGTGACAGCTCATTTGTCGGAAAATACAGTGTACTTTGGGCATAGTGGTCAAGTTAGGAATAGGAGTGTGGTTGGGTTATGGTTTGTTAGGGTTCGGAGAAAGGTTAGGGTAAGACCAATTGACGTCGGACTAACGAAGCCACATCCAAGAAAGCTAATATAATAAGAATAGCAAGACATTTAAAGATAAAAGTAATTCAATGTTTCACACCACAAAATAAATCTACTTTAGCATTTTAGTAACACGCAACCAAACAAGTAATGGTACGAGTTTTTTCCTGCAACAAAAATCTGAAAATTGACATTTGAAAACATTTGCCTCCCCGATTTTAAAATCACTTTATTTGCACACCTGAAAGGTAAGTTATTAAATGACTGTGTAAGCGTAACCGAATTCCAACGTTCTACAAGAAAACGGTGCAGCTGAAGGAGGCATACTTATTCTGTCGGTGGTTATTAAAGATTATGTTTTGTTCTCCCACGCACTGGCGCCAGCAAGCCGTCTGTATGACTACAAAGTCTTTATGGTGATCAGCAGGCAGACAGTCTTAGCCGTCTTAAGCCGTTACAATAAGACTTTTGACCGTGGAATAAACGTGGCAGTAGCGGAGACACATCATCAACATGAAGCAGAGGACCGGACTAGACATGAACATAGCTGTCACAGCCACTTGACTTACGAAAAGGAAAGTGCATTTATAAGTACTTTTCATGGAGTTGGTCAGAAATGCTTTTGAATAATAGTTCACCGATTACCATTATGAAAGCTGGAATTTTAACGAAATTCAGCACACCTTGGAACCTGCCGTACAACTAGGCAAAAGCGCTTCCTCAACGCCACACTATAACTGACATTTGGTAATTTTAATAATTTTCATTGAATAATATAATGGTCAGCTATATAATGTAGCCATAATATTCAATTAATCTCTTAATAAATTGTACAGAAGAAATATACATTTCTAAACTGTATATAGTATTTTTATATAATAATGATTATGTCACATAACAAGTACCTCCGAAAAGAAACAAAACCATTATTGCTGTTGTATTATTGCCCCCACAGTAACCAGATTTGAAAAAATAAGTATCAAAAGTTGTTCATGTTTCTGTATATACTAGTACATGTATTCAAAACGATGTCAATGTTTCAATCCAACACACCTCTTTCCCATTCTCAAAGTGTGTTCAAGAATCTTGCACTTAATCTGAATTCCAATATTCACCCCATACGTCTACAGTGTCTATATGATTCTATTACGCATGTAGTGAGCAGAATCTCCATATAATATAATGGTTATAAGTCTGGCTTCCTTCAAGCAGTAGAATCACATGGAAATACCAAACCAGAAACAGAAATCGACAGTAGCTTTTGGGGAACACAGCGTCTCCGCAGACAAATTAACGGAAAGTCTGTGAAAGCACAGATGCAAAGTATTGTGAAAACAATCGATGGAAATGTAGCGGATGTAGAGTTGAGTCTTAAGACACGAAACTCAAAGTGAGAACACATGTGAAATCCCTCCAACCAACCGTAGCTACAAGAGACTTCTGGTGCGAAGATAGACCTGCCCCAGGACTGGTGCTTTATAGAACCCCGAGTCAGCATCACATTGTAGGCCGTAGAATCCTCTTGAAGGAACATACACGCGAAATATGAACTAATAGACTAAGTTCAGTCTGGTATGAGAAATACTTCTCCTTTTATCCAGCGAGTAACTCTTCACTGGCATCCTATCACCTGTTTATCTATATTCAAAATACAAAATTAAAGAGATCATTTTAAGTTAAATTTTTAATTCGTCAAGGTTTGTAATGGGTATCATATTTGTCTGTGACTTTTAAATTAGTTCACCAGCAACAAAACTGGGCAACTAATTAACTTACGTTTTGGATTCAGAATTTTTGTTCAGTGCTTCTAGGTACATGTAGCATATACTCTTGTTATTTTTTATTGAATCATAACCACATACATGTTTCCTTTCATGTCAACAAATTATTCACAACTAATGGGGCTGACTATTGCAGTTATTGCTTGATCACAAGTTGATAATCATCACTTATTAGCCGACGTTTCATCACACAAATGTAAACAAGAGCTCTTGCGCATTCCGTTTGTAGGTGTCTTTCACAAAAAGAACTTTACCTCAAACAGAAACCAGGTGATCGCCCAAAGTGATTCTATGAACAACCTATAGGAGCTGAAGAAGTTCCAGCAATGCACCAATCTGTGTTTCAAAATGAATCTGTTGAAGAAGCCGGCAAGTATTATTAATTTTGAACAATGGTTTCCAAATCAATGTATGGTTTCGACCTAAAAGGGAAACCAAGGATGCTTTTGAGGGTTGCGAGGTGATTTGTTTCCGCTCTGAGGGTCCACGGGCCAAAAACCTCTTTCAGGGTTGAGGTCAAAATGTTCAGCAAACACTGCCTTTGTGTATGCTGCGGAGGGTCAGGATCCTGTACGGAGGAGGGACATTTTGATTGCTAATCAAATCATTCTAGAGTCTCTTTCTTGTCTGGAAGCGTTAACTAGGACCTTGAGGGGTGGGGTCTCTCTCTCCCTCTCTGTCTCTCTCTCTTAGATCCGGGCAGGACCATAACCAAGTTTGGTCTCTGTGAAGGCACCAGGCACATTAGCAATTTCTTTTTATGCAAGAAGCCGCTACATAGCGAAGTAGTTGGCATGTCAGCCCAGCAATCTGCCAGATCTAGCAGTTGTAGGTTCATATCCCGACAAGATGCCTTCTTTCAACCCGGAGATTGAACATTAACAAGAATTTGATATGACCAAACGATTGCCAAAACAAATTTAAACACAAAAACACTCGTTCACACCCAGTGAAGACCCTAAGGTTGAACAATTAGGAGAGTGGAAGATAAGATATCGTACAGTAGGATTTAGTTTCTTATGCCTAGACTCACAGTCTTCATAAAACCACCTAATCCCTCTTTGTTTAATATCCATATACCGTTGAAAATATGTGTCTTACTTAGTCTTCACCTCTTTTGAGAGGAATGTGCAGAATAAGGTGATTTTACTGTCTACGGGCACCACCATGTTTTAAGGAAAATATTATCAGACGTTACCGGCACATTTACCTGTGCATTATGACGGCAAATGTAGACAATTTGTGGTCCTAATAACTAGACTAAGATAAGCAGACATCACGTACTTATGACATATCCAGGCTGCAGTATATCCATCCCAGCCCAGCAGGCCCGACACCTTACGCACTTGAGATTCTTACCGTTTACAAAACTTGCAAATAGCTGGTTAATTGAATGCATACTCCGTACATGTGGTTGAAATGGAGCCAAAATCAGTACAGTGTCATGCGTCGGCTAAATGATGTTGGCGCATAGTGTATAGAGAAACAACTGGTCCGAATACTGAGACAGCCTTAACATCAACATTTTTCAATAGTTTCTCATGCACACAGACACATACGTGTGTATGTTTTGCTCTAAATATATCCATTCACAAATTTTTTGAATTATAAACATAAATTAATATTCATCGAAAACAAAAATCACAAAAATGTTATGCCAATAATACAGTCATGAACTTTGGTCGAATATATCAATTTCTGTTGTGAGCCTAATTTCGATAATAAGGAAAATATAATACATATACTGACGTCCAAAAGAAAGTATACCAAGATTTTGAGAGACTACTGAATAAATTCACAAATGCGTTGGATATACAAGAGATATCTCTTCAAGAGTTGGGAGGTTTATCAATGAGATGATGTCAATCAAATTACACTCACCGAAATCCAAGTATCCTTTTGATGGCATACGTAAGGGGAAAAAATTGTAATCATTTTATATACTTTCTTTTGGACGTCAGTATATGTAGGTGTTGTATGCAAACCACGTTTGTCAATGCAACCACAGAGTCACTTGATTTGATAATTATGTAAGCTTCTGTGGAGCCTACGGTTTCTTAATCACGTTCAACACCCCTGTTTTCAGTGTGCTATCTGCGTATACATACATTATGAAGCCAATCCACACGCGGCTTCTGGATATTGTTTCAGAGACTCTCAAACCCCCAGCTTTACACATTACCAATGAGAGGTCTTCACGGGTTGGCAATTACTGTAGTCGAGACTCATCACTACCTATGTTTTGTTATCAGCTCCACTAAGAATTACCATCTGCGGTTTCGATGTCTCCCATTCTGGCTTTGTTTGTCTTCGAGGCTCTTGCTTCCCTGGTGATTAGGTTCCGTTGATCTGCTATGGTATAAGTGGCGTGTAGGAGGAACACTGCTGATTAGGTATTACGTATATTCATTTGGACAACACTTTCGCGCACTTACAGATGAACAGATCCTATTTTCTTCAGAGGAATACCGGTCCAAGCGAAATCGCAATCGAGCTAGCTGCTCATATATACCCTGGTAGTCGCACTTGAGGAATTAATTTATGTGCATTATTATAAGGATTTTGGCTACAGCGTGTTGATTAAAATAGGTTTTAATGCTATGCACAAAACACAAATAAATTCAAGGCTTTAATTAAGTTTACCATTCCAGATTCTCGCTATATGCCTGCTTATATATACCGCGTTACTTACTAATTATTTCAAAGCTTTCACCTCTTAACTGTTATCAGAGGCCATGTCTCTGCGGTTATTAGTACATCATTTATTAAGGTGTCTCTGCTGTTATTGATATACCATCCATTCATGTGTCTCTGCTGTTATTATTATATTATTCATTCAGGTGTCTCTGCTGTTATTATTATATGATTCATTCAGGTTACTCTGCTGTTACTATCATATGATTCATTCAGGTGTCTCTGCTGTGATTATTATATTATCCATTCATGTGTCTCTGCTGTTATTATTATATTATTCATTCAGGTGTCTCTGCTGTTATTATTATATGCTTCATTCAGGTTACTCTGCTGTTATTATCATATGATTCATTCAGGTGTCTCTGCTGTTATTATTATATGATTCATTCAGGTATCTCTGCTGTGATTATTATATTATTCATTCAGGTGTCTCTGCTGTTATTATTATATGATTCATTCAGGTGTCTCTGCTGTTATTATTATATGATTCATTCAGGTGTCCCTGCTGCTATTATTATATGATTCATTCAGGTGTCTCTGCTGTTTTATTATTATATGATTCATTCAGGTATCTCTAATGTTATTATTATATGATTCATTCAGGTGTCCCTGCTGTTATTATTATATGATTCATTCAGGTGTTTCTGATGTTATGATTAAACATTAGGTAACGATATGCTAACATGATACTGCAGTCACCTGCATCTTTAGAGAGCCATGGTTACAATCGGCTTTTGTTCTGTTTATTACCCCTGTTCATGCTATATCTAAACGTCCCTATCCCTTTCACTCACACAATTCTACTTGGACATATTGGTCAACATAAACAAACGAAGATCGAGGTAACTCTTATCATTTAAAACTCTGCACTGAATTCATGATGACCCGAAACGAAACAATCCTCCCCGGGTTGCGTCAAGCCGAAGTCACACGATGTAATTGGTACCCTCTTGAATTTTGATGAAGATTAGGACACTGTCCTATTCTCGCGCAACATTTTTGTTTATGCTTTCTGCTGTGAGTCACTGAAATTGACAATTCAATGAAATGTGACAGCTATCTGAAAAGTGGGTCCGAGCTAGGGCCTGTGTTGTGTGCAAATGTTGATGCGCGAACTTTCATCATTACTGAAATGTTGTACAACATCCAGGAAACAATTATCATATTTTGATCAAATGTTTGAATGTGAAGATGAGTGAACATGCAAGTACAGGGTGTGGTCAGGGCTTTAATTAATCAGTGGAGACAACAACGCTCTTCACGACTGTGGCCATCCTACAGTAGGTACACTGACACTTTTCACACCTTGAAACGTTCTAGTCCCTTAGCTTTTAAGTAAACATAATTGACAAATAGGAATTTCTTTCACGTCTAATCAAAGGTGAAGTTTCGGTCAAATCACTGGTAAGATCTACAAACCCTCCAATAAAGATCCTGATGCTTTCGACAGCGCTGGTTCCAGAAGCGATTCCTTCTATTGCCGGAGGTTGGTTATAAATTATCCGAGCACTGATGTTATCGTTTTGGCGCGTGTGGTTCTGGCTTGTTCTGAGCTTGACTTCATCGCCCTGCTTGCAAGATGCTATCTACATTTGTCCATCAGGATTCCCCTCGGGGTGCGTTCGTATCACACTGGGGGAAAACAAACTCGCCACCACGGGTTAGTTTTGAAGCATAACAGGAAACACATCTTTCACATTCTAGAAACCTCGGTTAGGAGGGAAGTAAGTGAAACGTACTAGTGCTCACTTATAACCCTAGCAGCAATGTAGTGAATGTCTTTCTGAACAAGCATCCTATGAATAGAGCCCAAAACTGAATAAGCGGTCTTATCAAAGAATATTAAAGTTGGATACGTGATCAAACTCATTGTTTTCTTTTCAAAAACAACCTTTGGAATGATAAATATACATACAATTTTGAACATACGATGAATAATGCACAAACAATAAAGCACGGTTGTCGGTTAAATAACCTTTGGAAAAGCCGTCTGTGAATCCAGGGTGAAATATTATGTATTTGAATTTTCATGCTAATCTTCAAAGTTTCCTAGACCTTCGTGAACGTAGCCTGTGACCACAAGCGTTATTTAATTAGGCAAAAACTTTTATAATGTCTGATTGATAGTTTATGTTATTTATTTCACACAGAACGCAACGACATAATGTTGAGCTTGTGAACACGTATCCAACTTTAACGGGGCGTTTATGAAGACAGTGAATCGAAACAAAGAAAAGTGAACAAAGGCTTAACACTGCATTAGGTTCTCGCTACAGCGTTGCAATTAAACCTTTATCTAGATCTTGTAACGAAATCATATACAAAACTGAACGTTGTAAATAAAAGGCATACCTCTGTCAAACCCGTAACTATACTACATGAAGTTTGTTTTCAATTATAGAATGTTAACTAGACTTATGTCAAGACAACGAATGCAACAAGGGAAGACTGTACCCAAATAAAACTTTGGGGTTTTTTTCATTACAGAAAGCCGACCAGTGGACTTATGTCAAGACCAACAATAAAACAAGTGAAAACTGCACCAAGCAAAACGTTGCATTGGTATCCATTACAGAATTGTGACTGGACGTTTGTCAAGACCTTGAGCTAAAAAACTGATCCAAATAAAAACAAAAACGTACATGCAAAATAACTATATCGACCCTAAAATTGATCAAAACTGATTTTTCTCAAATATAAAGACATATTCGTTTTATGCATACCCATTATACAAAAAAAAGTCTGACATTTAAAGGCACCATAATTGTCATTAATCAGCATTTTACCACACATTTTGTGTTAAGTAAATGTTGGTATAATTTGTTTTGCCTGAATTTAGTTCTCACAGAACTGTCATTAAACTTTTGCGAAGATATGGAACGAAAAATTGCCCCAAGTTAAACACTGCATTATTTATCAAGACAAAATTGATTATCAAGATCTTGAATCAAATCGTGTACAGAATCGTACACACGTGTCCCGGGAAGTCGTATATAACGAAACATAAGCATTGGGGCAATTGAATCTCAACACTTGTCCATTAGAAATGCTATCACTGAAACATCGGTACTGGTTAGTGTGATGTTAGCAGAAATCTATTTGCTGATGTTGTGTCGGGAACTTAAACTGACTGAAAAAACAAGGGATCACTAAAAACAAAATTTGTTATCACGTAGACCATAATTACACTTATAATACACATAAATTAGACAGTTGGCATATCAGTTGGAACCGTGACCCCCACCAACCCTGACAACCTGCTTGCATAGTTTCTGCATGCTCTGGATCAACCATTTCCATGATACAATATGTGATCAATTATTTTTTCATCAGTATCTGATTGGCGATCGATCAATAACACTGAGTGCACAATTGTATTCATCATACTGCCCCGGCGTCTCCAAAATGAAAGGGTGCTTCATTGAATCCCCGAAATACATACTGCTGTTCGCGTCGACAGGAGAACACTGCTGTAAACATCTGACATCATGTTTTGAAAGAAAACTGACAACAGTTTATACACAAAACAGGAATAATCTCAGGCTTTCATCAAGCAAGCACATGATACGGTGGAACATACCACGTTTGTATCTTTTGATACAAGACAAAATTCCTGAAAGATTTTCCCTGCGCAAAACTTAACTGTTTAACTTTGAACATCCTCAGTCCCAGCACAGAACCTTCTTTTCGGCTGCATACAATTACAAAACATCGCCCTTGCCGACAGACCCAATGTTTGGCATGCAAAAAGCATGTTTGTCTACATCTTCTTGCGTGCCCTTCTTTCCGCTTTAATAAGAAGCGCTTGTTTGTGTTTTGGTTCCAAGCTAGACTTCCTTGATTCGGAATGAACGCCCAGAGACACGAATTGTAATCATTGTGCCGTTACTGAGACATTAGGCAAGACACCTGTAGGCAAGATGTTCTGATACACACAAAGCTTGCTACAATTCCTTATTCGAACATATTTACGATACCTGGGACCTACATCACGACTGGGTGAGAAGAACATAACGTTATTTTAAGTTTGATTTCAGGCTATGAAGAAGATGCTTGACCAACCTCTACCACCAACCACCGTGCAGGTCAAACAAATATTGCGAGGGAAAATGTTTTAAAATCCAGAAACCTTACCTTTAAGAAATTTCGAATCAGTTAATCCAACTATAAACATTGTTTGCAAATCGGGAATCACACAATACAAGGTTGTATTATTTCATCCCATCAAGAATTTGACCTATCCTATACAAGTGATGACCTTTACACGTTTGCATTTTGTTTGAAGTTATATCCGTTATTTTAAGAAAGTTTCCTCTAAGAAGCAATATGAAGGAGTCTTTGCTGACCTCTTTTGTGACTGTGTAGATGGATCCCAGTTTATCAAAGTATCTTTTATCAAGGCCATCCTGCCGTCAAACAAAAACAGAAGTTGTCGGTTCTGTTCCGGAGGGCGTTAGTTGACACAGAATCTCCTCTGTGTCTCTTTCCCCTGTTTTCAATTGTTTGACTTTATCCCTGGTTTGAGATGCTTAACACAAGAGCTCGCGTCAATTACATACATTGAGCTGTGTGATTGCATTCCAACACGCGGCCCCCAGGTGTTTACTAACCAAGAACGGTAACTGTCCGGAGACACAGGCCTCGGCTTGCCACCAATACTTTATGGCCGGGCTAAGCCACTTCACTGATTCAAGCGAAAATTAGATTTATGCCATGAAATCAATCGAACCTCATCCCGCTCAATTCTCTGCTGGGGAACGCTGGCATCGCTGATGATAGAATACGGCAGTATTCACATTTATCTTTCCGTGTGACCTTCAAGATAATTGTGGACACCTTGCACATCTTTAGAGAACATGAATGTTATTAATATCCTTGTTCCTTCTTCGGGGCTTGCGCTGTACATCAGGAATACTGAATGGCCAGTGCTATAAATGGCTTTTTCAGACTCATAAACTTTGCGTATTTAATTGAGCTAAGTAAAATGCATTTGGGGAAGTAAAACACTATTGGCGTAAATTTCATGGACCAACTTCACGGCTGAATATACAAGGATCTGGCAACTCTCTTGTTTTAATCACGTTTCAAAGGTATTATGTAATGCAGGTACCAACGGATGCTACAATGTACATGGACCACTTTCACCCTGCCTGCAAGCCTTCAAACCTTTCATTTCCCACTGCCTCTCTCGCTTTCATTGCATCCATAAAGTACAACAATGATTCATCCTTCGAGCAACTCCAAAAGGAAACCCCGACGGCACAGCCTCAGGCACTTCTATCTGTTGGCGTCTGAAGCACTTCTGTATCCTGATGGAGAAGGATTCTAAGAAATATCCGCTTTTGCTCTCTCTAAATATCAAACGGACTACTAAGTCCACGGCAAGCGGCTGAGATGACAAGCTCGAGTAAAGTCGGCACGATTCCCCTTATTTGAGGGATTACACCAGTAAATTGCACATTGTCCTTAACAATTGCTGCTTGACCTATTCCCTCGTCTTTGGTCGGATGGCCAAATCCTTCCTGTGGCCAACATTTCTTCAGACAGATGCTGGGCTTATCTCACGTCCTCCTGAAGGACTAAATTCGTACTTGCTTGTACTGAGAGGCAGCCTACTGACGGGAATACTTTTTTCCCACAAATTTCAGCCTGAAGAGTAAGAACTGAGACCTATTTGTCCCACGAAGTACATATGTCTCTATGATAGATCATTTGTTATTAGCGTACTCGTCAAAGCAAACTCTAGAGTGTTTCGTCTTCAACGACACCACTGTCGGATTCCTGCTTCGGATGGCCTAACAATATTATTAAGAAAGCAGCACAAGAAGAAATATTAGGAACATCTACCAATTTCATAATAATGACAAATTTATATTTTACACCGCAAGGAACCCCACTGGGTGACATTAACCTCAGTGACTCAACCGTAATAGTAATGGGTTTGAATCCTGGTAGGGATCCGACGGGATGTTTCCTTTTGAGACACAAGCCATATTGCCATAATAAATGCACCGTTCTTCTGCTGAACTTCTTCGAGGCACGTCAAGACTGGCCAAACACGTTCTTGCATCACTTTGAACATGAAAGTGCAGATGAGGTTTGTGAACCCGACTGTGTGGGCGTTATCTCCGAAGTGACATTATCAAACAAATCTTCGAAAACATATATCAAATAAACACAGGAAGTGTTTAAAGGAACTATTGAGAAATAAGGGTGTCTGATGTTTGCAGAAATTTCAAGGATAGATCTAGACCCGTAGTGTTCATACTCATCGGGCAAGATTAGAGCCAACTGTTGAACAATGAAAGGTTGTGTTACTTTCGTGTTGGCCAATTTGTTGAACATGTCGGAAAAAAAGTTGCATGTTGACCCGGAAGAAAGATTAGCTATAATTGCGTGAGATAAGACAAGATTCCACAGTCTGTCCATGTGGTATAGAATAAATACAAGTCGGAGACATCTTCACTCGGTAGATCTGTATATCTTGGCATATGGGTCGCAACATAACAATGATGCCGTGTTCTGCCCAAATGTGGGACATTAATGACGTCACTCAAATCCTGACTACTTGAGAGAAAGCACGTGTCTCACGAGAGATGGCGAGCTCTTATGAAATATCAATTCTTGGATGATGTACAGAAGTCAAAGTCGACCCCAAAGCAGTGACTAGGACAGTTGGGGAAAAAATCGCACACAAGTCTGGTTCTGTCTACAACCTAAATTAAAGGTGATTCTCCTTTTTAAAAATACATTTCTGTCTAAATATTTCCAAACAGATAAATATTTTATCTTTGAATCAAAGACTGCTCAGCAATAGTTCTTCCAGATAACGAAGGAGGCCCTATGAGGGGTCTTACAGGGCGTGGTCCGGACGGACGGATGGACGGGCGGGAAGCTGAGACAAGGTTAATTAGGAAAACATCCGAGATGCACTGGAGATCAAAGAAGCATGGTCCTGTTTATCCAGCGAACCCTAGGTCATATCGGATCTGGTTATTTTAGCAGTACATGTAAATTGCTTTAATTTGCTAGCCAGATCACAGAACCCCCGCAGACTCTCCAACATAAACCCTCTATATATCTGCTATACAGTACACGCGTTTATGCTTCCTACATCTGTCCGGGAACTGAATATTGTTTTGCTGACTCGGCACGTGACCTTGAGTTTATTGTTGGTTAAACTTTACAATTGCTAATGAAACTGGTGCATGTTTTGTACCAGACTTAGTATTTGCCAATAAACTGCAATTACATAAGCTTTCAGATTCGGCTCTGATCGCCAGCTCTTTCTCCTCGCGACACCTTCAACAGCACAAGCGAATGGACAATGATACTTATGAAGTTTTGAGTTCTTGGTAGTTTAAATTGATTATTAACAAGGCGAAGTTCATTCTGCACAGATACACTCCAGGACGAAGTAATAACTGTTCCAGCAGAAAATGTCTTGAGTACAAATTCATGGTAATGCCACTATTTTGCCAATAGTATCTATAACACTTAGTCCTGACTTATCTACCAGCATTATATTCGTACGTAGCACTGTATACCTCCACCAGACAAAGGTAATTTTCCCAACCGATGTAACGTCGGAGCATGCTATTATCCCAGGTCTTAAACTCACACTTGTGTTCACCTATGTAACTCAATCACCAACCCGCCACTTCTTTATCCTTGAGGTAACCAAGTCTTTAAAACTAAAGCATTCTGTACGCTTCCCCATTCCAAGAATCTATCCCTCTCTAGTCCCCGTAATTCCTGAACACATTTTCAAAGGCTGAAACGATCTGCACGTTAATTAAATAATCCTTTACTAAAATAGCTAATCTGTTTCTGTGCTAGATAAATCCTTTAAAAATAACTTGATCCTTTCGGTGGAAGTTCGTTAGCATAATTTGTTTCCAACCAAAATAGTTCGGATTGCACTGAGGTCCTTCAAGGAAGAGCAACATTCGTCTTAAGTGGAACAAAGCAAAGGTTTTAAAGAGGTAAACACAATTACAATAAGACACCAGCTATATACAGAGATTGTTGCTGACTCAATCCATCTGCTCTGTGAGTTACTCCGCTATGGAATACTTGCTCAAGTGCTGCAATCAGCACACCACACACAGTGTTTATGTTTCCAATCTCTGCTCTAGTGCTTGTGTTTATGCAGCTTAGTAACTCGACGCGAGAACAAAAACTACTACCTATTATGTTATCTTCGGTCCATCGACTCATTATTATCATATCCCATCCAAAAAATATTCCGATTTCAGAGACTACAAATATCAGGAATGTTCCCCACTCAATTCTTCAAATGATCCGAAGTTTCCACACATAACAATTCGATCAAGCAAACGAGTTTAGACATTTGACATTTGTACTTAAAGCAGCGTACTTGGGTCATATATTTCTAGTAAACTGACGATCAGAACACCGAAACGTTTTACTTGTTATTAACAGAATACCTTCAATACTGTTTGAGAATGATCCTGTTGACATTTAATAGTGATTGTTGTGTATATCAGTTTTGACATCTGGTCACATGATCATACCTTCGAAGTAAAAGGTTTGCATCACATTGTGTTTTGGGCTTTTTTATCACTCTTAAATCTATACTTTCTTTTGATCGTCAGTTTATTTGAAGTCTAAAATTGTATATTAGAACAGCAAGAAAAGTCTCAACACTCATCATAAATGATTTAGCCCAGATAATAAAAGACTTCGAAATAATAATCATTCACTTGATTAAGGATATGTTATAATACAAAACTAAAATGCCATACCATAAACAAAAAGGTCATTTCGAATAAATAATTAAATTTCCCTTTCATGAAGTGTGATGAATATTGGTGCCTGACAGATTACCTGTCCCCATGTAGTGCACGTTGTTCTATTAAGAATCGTCATTTCAAAAACTCCCAGGATTGAAAGGAAATACCGAAAACGCACCTGCCGTGGACGTCGTGGACGGTGCAGGACACCATGCGCTATAATTAACATGGTACAGGTCTTACATGCAGGTAACATCCTGGCTAGATGCTAACGTTGTGACTCTAGGGGTATATCCCGCCGCGAACATTTGTTTGAACTAGAATCAGAGATGATAAATAAGTTTAAAATAGCAGGCAGTTCAGCGGGAAACATGGTGCTGTAAACTTACCCCCTTGTATCGCATGTGTCTGAAGAGAGGGAACACCCTTGTGATTGTTTTTGTCTGTTGAACATAAATGTTCACATATGTACCGCTAGCGGTGTTTGGTGTTCGGACCTTTTTGGTGTCAAACAGAAGGCAACGAGGCTAAATGAGAAATTACAGGTAGTACAAGACTTATGCTTAGGTGAGAATTTACAGGTAGTACATGACTTGTGCTCAGGTGAAAACTTACAGGCAGCACGTGACATTCTAAGGTGAGAAATTACAGGTAGTACGGGATTTCTCCTCAGGTCTCTACGTACATATCTACTATACGACTACATATACGGGTCCAAGATGGAAGTCAAAGTAGTTATGGCTGTACTAAAATAGTCCCTCCTCGCCGAGACTGGACTTTCGCAGTCTCCCCCCCCCCTTCCCTTCCCTTCCCTTTCATACATATATATGCATTGGAATAGCTTTCCCCTCCAAAATAAACCCTATCCACTCCAATCCGCACACACACACACACACATACTCACACATCCGCGCACACACACACACTGAGATTTGAATTTTGGAGTCTGGAACCCAACCCCCTTTCAGAAATCTGTGTACGCCTATGGAGCAAACACATGTTTCATAACCGTTTTGTAACCCTTTTGCACCCAGTTTATGGCATATTAAATAAGCAGAAATATGGATATACGTCGTTAAAATCAGTGCTGGAGATATTTAATTTCATTCCTTCAACTCAAGTACTGTCTCCATGTTGAAATTACGGAATAGCCTTGTCTAGACTTAAATTATTTAAAGCTCAATTACCTGAAATTTCTAAAAATATTGCAACCATGTCCCATGTGATGTCTAAAATAATCTATTAAGCCGTACGTTTATTTCAATAATTACAAAATAGTTTTATAACGAAACATTCGTGAAGGTTTCTGACTGGGTAGGAACTGTGTCAGACACTGGTCGGTTGGCAGAGCACTTGAAGATCTACTGACCTACTCTTCTATAGATGCTTACATGAAATTACTCCGAGCAGACTGTGTTTACACGTGTAAACAGTTGAAGTAAACTGACGTTAAACATCACACTTAGCAATCAAAATCACACGCTGCCAGGAATAAACTCGGAAAATTGAGTCCTTGGCGCCGCTCATATATCAATGTCCGTCTGTTTCATGGAAATCTCAGTACAAAAATAAACCCGGACCATAAACCGTACCACGCTCCTGTTATCTTTTCTTTATTTATAAAACTTTTTTGATCTGTCTCGTCTCTTATTTCGATAGTTAATTACTTACTATGGATATAACACTGTTTGTGTGAGATACTGGCAAAATGCTTCAAAGTTTGGACGCGCAGAGAAGAAATATGACAGGGTTTGGTCGGACGGTTGCTCTCTCTCTCTATATATATATGTACAAGTAAAATATTGACTACAAAATAGTATCTTTCCTTGACTTTTGATGAACAGTTGCTTTCAACACAGATGAGAAGAGTAAAATCTGATGATGATGATGATGATGATGACAATGGTTGTGGCCATCATGGAACAAAAGATGGCCAATGATTTACTAACCCCATAAAATAACAATAACAACACAGAAACGCACGGTTTATCGATATACCACATTCTTGGATCTTATTCACAAGATTCATGTGAACTT
Organism: Diodora aspera; assembly: GCA_031471655.1. NCBI lineage: Eukaryota > Metazoa > Mollusca > Gastropoda > Lepetellida > Fissurellidae > Diodora > Diodora aspera. The sequence continues at coordinate 17,824 of JAUELE010159563.1, forward strand.
ATCGAGGAAAGAATAACCTGTCTTTCTCCTGCAGTGTACTTCAATACTACCGGTTTAATAATAACTTAGCTTATAAAATGCAGATATTTACACCAAAGTACAATTAGGTTCAGAAAACAACTAATCCGACTACTAAACCATGCAGTGACATTCCTTTTTCAGCCCAAAAGTTTTATTACATGTATTTTCGCCACTCACCAACATGCAGAACGTTTGAGCTGCAGTGACAAGAAAGAAAACACTGTTCTGTACCATCAGTAGTATTAACCTATATCATTCTGAGAGAGAGGATCGGAAGCTAAATACTCTCATAATTTTGTCTTTATGTTACACTCGTGCGTTTTAGACAAACTAGTCTTTTAGTTATCGTCATTTTAGCTTTTTGGTTTGCCACAAAATGATCTTTTCCTGTGTTATACATGTATTACTGTAAATGTTGCCCAAACGTGCGATGAAACTATAAGATTTATAGCTAGATGTATAAACCCCACGCCATCACGCGTCAGTACACAACCTCGCTTGCAAATACATCCCACTCATTACATACAAGTTACAGGTGTTACTAATTAAAGCGGTTTCTTTTGCTTTTTTCAACATAGCGTCTGATGTTTCCTTCAAAAATACTGTAGGTTTCGCGATAAATCGTCTGTAAACAAATTGATACCCCTTGTATTTCGCATCCCTGGCAAAGTACTCCGTTTTTTATCGGCAATACACTCTTCTCCTTGTTGAAAGTGACTGTAAACACGTCACAGGAGCAGGCAAAGTCAATATTCCTGGAAATTGACCCCTGAACCGATACACCAAACCCTCCACACGCTGAAAAGTGCTTATGACAGGAAACGAGATTTACGTGCCCTTGGCTCGTTTCATGTCTCTGTGCCGCCTTGCCTCAACACCTAGCCTTTGTATCTACTTGATGGGCATTCTAGACTTAATGCAAACCGTTTACTAGTAGTTGGAAAGATAAAGATCACAAATAAATTCATAATGAAAGTTACCTACACGAAAGATAACGAACAGACTCTTACAAGAAAATGCCAACGCGTTTCTCTGAAGTCAGTCAAACCAAAGATCAAAAGGCTTTATAAAAGATTGCGGATATTTTGCATCCACTAGACACAATAATATTCTGAGAGCGTTTTATACAATTCTACTGTACTCATTACATTATTAAAACCATTGATTACTAAAACTAAACATTTTATTATCTGCTAAATGAGCGACATATTATTGTAATACATTGCGTTGATCTATTATCATGCATAAAAGTGTAACATCTGATTCTTTCGAGTAATTTCGTTAATCTGACATGTATAATTAACTGTTTGTCTAAATCGTTTAGCAAATGGTTCCTGCATATTCAAACGTGTTAGTCAACATTGAATGTCCATAATGTCGTGTGTGTGATAGTAAAGATACGTAGTGTGATTGGTAAGTTCGTGGCCTAAGTTACGGAGTCAATTTTGAAAACCTAGCACCCTGAGCTAGAGTAAAAATAGTCCATGAAATATTTTTAACTATTTTATTATATTTACCTTTTATTCCTTCAAGAGCGTGGCTCCTACAATGCACGTGGAATATAAGCTAGCTAGACTTGCTTTAGTAGACTGGCTAAAGGTTTTAATATAAAATTAACAAAAATCTACAGTCATTGAGCAGGACTACCATGGAGCTCACGGGTCTGTTTGTAGAAGTCGGCATCGGAGATCTTCAGAAAATGGTTACCACAGTGATGATGTCAGTGTCAAAATGGCGACGTATGAGTTCCTGCTTTCATTTTGTTAGTGAGACTTAACAGTTAACAGCCACCGCAAGCATTATATATCCCTGTAGCCAGTCTAGTTAAAAATGTAGTAAGTCTAGACATGCCCAGCTTCAGGAAATTAGGAATATTTCTGGGCTCCTTATCTTTGTTTTTGTATTATGAAAATAGTTTTAAGACTAAGCTGTTTTTCTGAGACTACATGTTCATCTATTGTTCTGAAGAAAAGGTACGTGTAGTAGTCCGAGGTTGCTAAATCAAATGAATAAGGAGGGTGTTGGACGAGTTTAAAACCGCAGCTATCGTCACTTGTTGGCGAGGGCGTTATCCCGTTGGAACTGACTTGCAATTTTAAATTGTGTGCAACAGAAATACTACAACAGTTATCAACTTCACACTTTGTGCATAATCACTCTACATGTGATTCTACTCTACATGTGCATGCAACGGCAGTTGTATATCCCTTCTACTTACGCCACGAACATATTACGCCACGAACATATTAATCACCTCTCGTACATACAGACAATAGCTTGCAGGGTCAGGTGTGCCGAAAACGCATCCTGGGCGTGCTTCATAAAACATCTTAAATGTCGCAAAAGCATTATGAAAATGTCTTACTTGTACACCTGAAAACACCAGTAATGAGAGCGCTTACGTGTGCCGAAACACGTGTCTACCTTCTCCACTCAACAACTCACTCGAGACTCTCGTTACTCTGCTATGTTTTCTCTCCCTGTGTGAGGCCGGGAAGGAATTCATATAAAACAATACGTCCAAACACTTTCACAACTACATAAATATCAGAAACCATAACCTGATGTCAAGAAAATAAAGACTTTTAACAAACTTAAAGCATGTAAGGTTAAATGTTATGTATCAAGTTCTCGCCATCGTCATTTATATATTTTCAAATGTTTCGGATATTTATTAAGCAAAAAAATACTTTTTATTTTATTACGTGTTGAATGGATGAAACTTGCAATTGTTGTTTAACAATAAAGGAAGGTTTAACTCTGCATCATTCCACCAATCCTTTTGTCTTGGACACGTTAAAGTGGTAAGCTTTAAACACAAGATAATAGAGTTACTTCCCCTTGTTGACACTTCCTAATGTGCCCCGTGTGTACAAAATCGTGACTAAGCAACATGGAAGATAAACGTGGAGTGTTTTTAATGAGTGCAAAGAACATTGCCCCCGTCTGGCGGTGTGAATTCAAATAACTCGGCTATTGTATCATCTGTAGGTGCATGTTGACCGTCTCCTCGTTGTCTGAGCATGCGCAGATTATGCATTGTAGATAACAAGCATCGAGCAAACAGAAATGCCTTTGAAGTTTCGATCTCTAATCTGCTTTAGCAAAATGTATTTAGTTAAGAACAGGGTTTCTTTTCACGATGTTCTTCGCGATGAAATTGGCAACATTATTTCAAAACCGGTTTATCATACAGGGAGAACCATGATCACGGGTTGCATGCAGGAACCGATACTCGGGGAAGCTGCTCGTCATCAAAATCACTGAGGAATAGAGTGCAGATGATGCACATAACGTTGTGATTGCTGACCGGATCCATCTTCATATTGGGTTACCAACACAGGAGTGGTCATGGATTGCAAATAATGGCGACAGTGTGCCAAGCGATTGTGAACATAGATGGATGTTTCAGTGAATTCGTGTAAGGTTACATACTCGTCTATCTAGTTTTACCAGATTAGTATCACGCGCAGTGAGGCACGAGACTCCAACAGCTAATGGATTCGTTGGAAACGAGTTCGAGCCTAACCGATTGGCGTTAACTCTTTCAAGGGACATGAAATGGCAGTTACGAAAATCATAATACCTATTAGGATAGTATTCAGTTGACATCCTAGGCTATCAGATATCCTAAGTTGTAAAACCAATTCCTGCCTCCGTTTATTAACCTTTAGTACAGAAACGGTCATTATGTTGTCTCCCATGTTGTGTAACAAATTGCTGGAAACGTGAAACATGTTGTTTTACTCCTATGAGCAGAATTAAACAAAGTACCATTAACAGATGTTTACCCCATCCCCAAGCGATCAACAAGCAGGGAACCTGATCTCATGTTGATAGAAAACATTGATCTTGATTTTTGCGCTCACAATGACACCATATTGATTGATGTATTTGTAAACAACGTCCAGCATGCATGTCAAGGTTTTCGATCCGGGCAGACTGTCACAAGAACTCCGGGATTATTTTAACGAGATCTAAATGAACACGAAGCTTCACTTTAACCATCTGGCAATACGATTGTATCGTTTCTACACACCCTACACATGAGTAATCATTTTGTATACATTGATAATTATTTTAAAATGTGATGCCTCTAACATCACTGAGACGTTTATTAAATGTATATATCATATATCGAGAATATGTCACCCTCTCGATCCATGATGCTGGCAAGCTAATTAAAGGGATATCAGCAGGAAACAGGACATTATAGTATCAACACAGCCCCATGGACTTGATGACAGTCTAGATGAGACCATTCTCTGCTAGCTCTGCATGGCTAGTAAAGGGAGTTATGCACAGAGGAGCAACATTTCACCTTTCTATATTTACACCCCAAGGGTCTTAAAATAAGTGTACATGCTAAGTATTCATTCCATTTCCATTATAACGTATTTAACTGGTCCTGTTACTTTGATGTGCACGAACCAATCGTGAGGATGTTCAGTAATTGAGGGCACCTGTCAGTCGCCGCCATTAATGCTTGCACTGAAGATTGGAACTGCAGGGGGAGACATGGTCAAGACTCCGCTAATTGTCAGTCTCTGGTGATAAACACTGACCTTCGTTTGACCTTAAAGTTCCTGATTCAAGTAGAGCTCGAGAATCTCAAGGGGGTGCCTTGAGTCAATCTTCTGATGCATGATCGCCTTCCCTTTGATAATGTGCCTACTTAAAATAACATAATATTTGTGACAGTACGATCAGTCATTAGCGGCTGTGAATGAATGAGTGCGTGTGCGTGAGAGCGTGTGCGAGGATACGTACGTCAGCGTAAGTATCATTCATTGCCAAAATAACTAACCAAAATGAAACTGAATCTTGTAGACTGGTTTTGAATTTGCTTCGAATCATTTAACGATTCACAAGAATGTCAGAATGTCAGATTCGTGTCAGATTTTATTTAAATATTGCTGTGGTTGTGTAAAATAAATCAATACTTTACAGTAGTTGGACAGGTGAACAGCTCGGGTTGCAAAGCGCTTCTTCACGAGTTTGCCCAATCGTAGCTTCTCGTCTCTTTCGGTGACCGTTCAGAAGACTCGTATGCCGATCGCCATTTTTGATAAGACCCACCACAGTCCAGCGCAAAGCGAGTACAAGAAGAAACGGGTTTGAAAACTACTGTAGGGAAAGATAACTCTGAATTGTTGTAGCTTTGCGCCTTCGTTTGACAATATTCGGGGAA
>JAUELE010159564.1:0-13876 GCA_031471655.1 Diodora aspera
CCGAGCCAAATACTGAGATACGGGTTTTCAAGAAGCTATATCTTTGTGCATTATTCGTCGTATGTATATACTTTTATGTATATTTATCATTTTAATGATTGTTTTTTGAAAAAGAGAACACTGAGTTTGACCACGTATCCAACTTTAACATTCACCATTTCCGACCACATACCCAATTTCCGCCGGTTGGACTGAGGCAAAGTCACTTGCCTAAGGTGACACCACTGACATAGTCAGTGTCTCAGTGCGAAGCAGGGGGGGGGACTCTTGAAGACCTGAAAGCTTCACGGCTCGAGCTGGTCATCCATCCAGGTACTGACAGGGCGCCATGATGCTTAATCTCTAGCAAACGACCTACGTGCGTTACATGAGTACAACCCACCTCACTTAAAACTTCATTGACGAATTCACTTCATTGAGAGGCGCATAAAAAAGTCGAAAACCATAAAGCTGTTCTCAATGCACGTGCAAGACCTTTAATATACGATAAAACAATAGCGGTGGAATTGATAAATCAAAGAAACATGTAACGTAGGTCTATGCTTTTACGTATAGACCCTTCTGTACTTTCCATAGAACAACACAACACAGGTTCCAGATTGTTTAATTTAAATCAAAGTTAAACGCAAACAGGGGGATATAATGTATTTTTGTAATTTTTATTCAATTTACTTGAAATTCGTTCTTTGCCTTCCCAAAACAATTTACCTCAGATGTTAAACCGCTTTCATTATCTATTTGTATTCACTTAGTTTGTCATCCAGATCCTGAAGTTTTATTATAACAGAGACAAGTACACAGTCTAAATATTTTCCCAGTCTAGATAGCTGCAGCTTCAGGACTTAGCAGTCTATCTGGGATCTTATTTATTTTATTACAAATAAATATCGGTTTAATTTAATCTTTTCAAAATGAAAATTAAATTTTTTCTTCAGAGACTATAGTCTAGTATTCACCAAATGCAAAATCAAATTTAGTTTTCTTCTGTCGACGCGATGGTGCCAGCATCTTATGAGATCTACACCTTTGGCAAGGCATTTCTGAAAATAGGCCGCCTAATATAAGCTGTCAACATGGTCATTGAGCCTGCGACGTCAATTGATATTAACTAAGTGCAACAGTGGACACGACCTTCTAAGAGTCGCCCTTGTTTGCAAATAGGGAGCACAAACATATTTTCCAGAGCATTACTAATAGGCAATTTACGTTCATGTCGTTGGAAGCCTCAAGTAGGATGAGAGCAGAGCGTTTTCCTGTTCAGTTATAGTACGGTGCATGTAAACAGCCTTACTGATAAAACGACCTTTCACAAAATTTAATGTACTGATGGTCTATTCCTTAGAATCGTTTAATTGCATTATGGTTTTAACCTGTATCGCATTCTATAAAGGCATTAAAGATGGTTGATGAACTATTTAACAAGTGAATTTACTTTGGTACAAATTTCACTCTTTTGCCGTTGTGTTTCAATTTCGCCAAGGTTATTTCTTGCTACTCGGCGTTTGCTTTTCTATTAAGAATGTAATTAAATATGTGACTGAAACAGATTAGACCGAACTCGTTGCCACGTCGAACTCGTCGCCACAAATTAATTCAGAAAGAGGAAACAGCTACCAATCGCTATCGATGTTATTGAAAATGTTTCATAAGTAAATACGTCAACTTGTAGACTCTAACTCCGTAGTACAGTACACCTATCTACCAATGTGTATTGTGTGTGCGCTGTCTTATGACGATAGTGGACATACTTCCATTAAACTGTGACGACATATCATTCCTCAAATAACAATTATTTTAATACGAACACCAAATGTGCAACTATTTCACAAACGAAAATAAATAATATGTATTAACATTGTATCACGAATTGCATTCTTCGACGTAGATCTACATGTAACTAATGTGGTGACCAGTTCTGTGTGGTCACCAGTTCGCTGTACCCCACTGGAACAGATGCCTGAACATGACCAATTGATCAAATGTCATGCGTTCAGTTCAGTACTCAATGTTTAGTAACATTTGCATAAAGTAATCAGTTTGTACATTTTGGTACGATTTGTATACATTAAACACATATTTTTGTATGTTTAGAAATTATTGGAAAATATGGATTAAATGAGGAAAAGATAATTGGCACATGACCTCTTTCAAGGGCAAATACTAAGATAGTACTTGTTAACAAAGGGAGACAAACAACTTCATTACTTTCCATCTGTCGTATCTAGTATCAGACTGGTTCAAAATATATCTAATGATGTGCAGTATTAGTTTATCAAGACAATTAAATAACACACATGTGAGTGTCAAGAGTCAGCAACCTATGGCCCACCTTCCAAATCCGCCAGAGAACAAATCTTGCGATATTATTCCGATCTGGCCCTATCGGTGTTACTTTATAATGTGGGTGTTTTTATATTTCAACAAAATATCCAAACGCTACTGATGTACTCAGAAGCGCTGAAATGGCGTCTACAGCAACACAGCCAGACAAAACTCACTGGGGAAGACCCCCAAACAGAAACAGACCGCAGGTTTTCACAGACAAACAGAGACAGACCGCAGGTTTTCACAGACAAACAGAGACAGACCGCAGGTTTTCACAGACAAACCGAGACAGACAGCAGGTGTTCACAGACAAACAGAGACAGACATCTGGTTTTTACTGACAGACAGACAAACTAACAGATAGAGAGCAGGTTTTCAATGATCGCAAAAACACATGTATAGGGGAAAAGATGATTCAGTTGTATCAACACTGTGCAACATCTAGTTTTCCAGTCATTTTAATGTAATACGTACACGTATATAACAATATGTGCATATGTTACGACATATGTGATCACTGTGCAACATATGTACAAGGACAACATATGCCGTAACAAACGCCGAATCAAATGCAATCTCACGGGCGGTATGTGGATTCATTGAGAACGCAACTCATTTTTTCAAAAATTGTGTTGACAAACTGAACCACATGGAGATTCAGTCGTTACATTTGGCTTTAACTCTACAGGTTTTTGCCAAGAGCTTAACTCTTTTATTTTGCACAAATCAAATATTTGATTTTAATTAAAGTGCTATTTCTGTTTACCTAGCCCGGTCGAAAGTTCTAAGTTTCCTTAGGCAATTTGCGTTCCCTTATCTGAGCTTACACTTTTCTTGTGTTTGAGGCACGGTATCGCAATGTGAATTGTGCAAAACCCTGCGCCGTGACCTCATTGGATGTGCACGACACCCACCAACCACCCCAAGCGTGCAACTGCGGAGGGATGGAAGGTTTTACAGGACTGAAATTTGCGGACTTCGAGGTTACTTGTAATAATCATGCGCTCATTCATATCCTTCAGCACATGCATGTGGTAGGTTAATCACAAAGCAGCAGAATGAACAGCCACGGTTCTGATGTATTGCACGTGCGTACACATTCACAACTTCTTAAAATTAAATGAACAAGTTTGGACACACATTAAATTTTCCACCTACCAGACGATATTGCCATTTATACGCTAGCTCAACTTACATTGGTGCACCAGTGACATTTTCACTGTTCCCCAGAGACCATCCCCCCCTAACTGACCTGTGTGTCAGGTGCAAGAGAGCTCTTCAGTCCTATTCCTACACGTCCCAGTCATTCAACAGCTGTTAACTGAGCCACAGATCAAGGAAAGTCGGTCATACAAACCGAAGTGGTCAGTCAATGGGATTCCAAGTTATACCCTTGAGGGTACTAAGAAGGCGTTTGATAATTGCCGAGTGGACTTTCTATGTTGTCATTACCTTCCATGTATCTAATGTTTATTAGGTGTTTCGCATTTACAATTAAAGCTGGCGCTGATCGGAGGTGGGGAGCGGCAAACAGCACGCCACTTGTGCGTGCCCCCCTCCCCCTGCAATGGAATTTTAACACGGGTGGGGGGGGGGGGGGGGTGCAGGCGGAGTCCGCCGTCTCACTTTGCAGAGTCCACCTCCAGTTTAATACCTTGTTTCATCTTGAATACGGATTTGGATAATGCAGTAGTTGTAAGAAAAACATGTCATGTCATGTCATGTATCGTGAAGGTCACATGAAAAATATACAAATTATTATCGATCCTTTAATTACAGTGTAGATTTTAAATTGTCTTTTGTTTCTCGAAAATAAAGAATATTTGACTCAAAAGGGGGATGAGGCCATGTAACGTGGAGTATGCCTGCCCTGAGATATGCGTGATTTTCCTATTAGTGTGATAGTTCAGCATAATCTAGATATGGGATTCGGTTCAGGTAGGGCTACGGTCAGGTTAAGATAAGAGATACGTGTATGCTTAGGGCTAGGGTTATGTAAAGCAATTGGATGTCGGACAATCGGACCCACCCACAGATATGCATGAATACCCAGGGTCCTGTTTTATTATTTAAGTCAAACTGAAATATGTTCCAGGGGCCGTATTTATCAAAGATCTTAGTCAGAAACTTAAGTTCAAGCTTAAGCTGTAAATATCTGACTAAGCCAAGTTCAAACCTTAAGTTGGTATTTAAGAAACAACCGATCAGTTGAAAACTCAGCCAAGTCGGTGCGCGAAGACTTGGTTTTCGTTACTAGGGGAACTGTATTTTTCTCAGCAACTTAAGTTCATCAACCAACTTAAGTTGCTTGATAAACACGGCCACAGAACTACGGAGATGAAGAACAACCTTTATGTTTATCCCTGTATGTTCAGTAAAACTCTTCATATGGCTTGGACTTCTGGTTTCATTTGAATAAACCCAGAAGACCAAATTAAATGAAGTGTGTGTTACTGAATAGGCCCCCGACTTCTAAATGTCAATCAATCAATTTTTTTTTCTGGACAACGTCTCGCATATCATGTTGTACTTTAGATGAATTATTTGCATTGCGGCATACAGACTAATTATATTCAACTCAAAGCTGTAAGCTGTGTCAGTCAGACGAAACCTTTGCAAAATGGCCATTCCATAAAAAGATATTATACTTGTCATTCAAAACTAGCAGTTTTTCGATACTATATTACCCTATATCTGAAATGGGTCGTCCACAAGGCACACATGTACGTGATATGGAAAGTCTTAATTCAACAACACAATGCAACAAAGAAACATCACCTATGTGCCCTGAATATTTTACTATACACTACTTGGTAGGGTTATACGCAGGTTATCAGATTACCCACATGCGCATGAATAGCAAGGATACTTTTCAATTTTAAAAACGCGACTTTGTATTTTACTTTTATATATTATATCTGCCAAACAGTTCTGACTTAATTATCTTCCACGAATAGTTCAGGATATCCTGAGTATAATTTAGAAAGTTTGGGAGCAAGGATGTGCATAAAAGACTCTGAACTCCGCTTGGTGTATGGTAAATAATAACCTAGTGCTTGGTGATAGTCGATACAACCTGCTCGCGCACAGCGGTCGCGAGTTTTATCAACTTCCACAGTGTGCAGCGGTTATTTTTTCAACCATAACTGTCGTGGTTACAAATCGAATAGTGAAGGGGGTGGGTAAGGAATGTCGACGATGTAGACTATTCTTTTGTTAACTTTGTCCTCAACAAAGGTTTCGTGACTGAACGAGGTTTACACAAATGATCATTTATACTGCTGATTGATGTTGATCCTAAGCTCACCCCAAACAGCAGCAAAAATGGTTCTTTTTCAGAATGTGCAATACCATATGATTCAAATAATGTTCTCTTCCATGTTAATCGTTACACAGACTGGGTGTACCAAATGCTAACTGAACAAAGACAATTATTTGTCACGCAATTGGACGTAGAATCAGCAAACTGCAGTACGACCAGACACTGTCATTATGAAGCTATCCGAGTTACCTCTTCAGATGTTTCAGATGAATTTAATCTAATTAAATCTAACAATCCATTTGTACTGGCGAATCTGATCTAATTAAATCTAAGAATCAATTTGTACTGCACGATATTCCATGAGTGCGCTCAAGGCACACAGTTCACAAAGTTCAGTTAGTGCACAAAAATTCGAAACCAACATCGACTATTCATCAAATTCCTGACTGAATAGATGCTTGAGTATCGTTCATGAATGATGGGACTCCCTTGACCTCTTGTGGCAGTTTGTACCATTCAGAGGCTGACAGAAAGGAGAAAGACCACTGAATAGCATTAACCTTTGGAACTGTGATGACGTTCTTGTTTTAAGATGTAAATGTAAATGATATTACTGGAGTACTGGAGATATATAAGACCGGAAATGGGTTTTTTGGCAATAGTAATGATACGCTGCTTCAGGAGAGGAGAGGCCCTTGTCAATGCAGACAGGTTATATGTACCAGAGAGATTCATCACGGTTATCACAGACATCCATGACATCTGACACAGTTCTGTAACTCCCCTCTGACCGAACACTGGCACACAGACAGGATTCACCCCCACGTGAGAGACTGGTCGTAACCTCGTGACAGAAACATGACAGTGACCACTGAGCTCTATCCAACATTGTGACCATAACATCATACATCCATACAGCTGTAAATGCCTTCTTGAATTAGGAAACAGCGTAGCCAAAACATCCAACCTGCATACCTTGTGTTGGTTTTTTAGACATAAACCTGATTCCACTAATCGAAGGTAAAATATAAAGTGTTTATAAAAGACGCGATGGGATGTTATCAATCATGAACATATTACATGTAATTATATCTATATTGCATGAAGCAGTCTATGTCTATGCGCAAAGATCACGACATAAAAATTAGGTGTCGGATGTGTTGTGATAAACATTAATAATATGCTGTAGGTATCGTATGTTTTGTGATAAATAACAATAACCTGTCTATTCTCAGGATGTTAGAAGAGATGCTTTGATGACTTGCCTTTTATATGCCTTATGCTTTGGGTTACTGGGGCCCTATTCTTTTCACGTTACTCTCTTGAAGGCCCACGGGCTGGAGACTTTTTGAACAAACTTTTTGAAATCGATTATGCTGTAGTAATTTGTGAGCACTGAGGACAATTATTTTTGTTACCTCTTCTGTATTTATAATGTGGACCCTCACATGCTTAGAAAGGTCACTCTCCGAACACCCCCCCCCCCGCCCTGGGGTTGCCATAATTAGAGATCAACAACAAATGACGCCCAATTAAACGTATCAGGGAATACTTTAATTTTCCAATAAGAACATTTTCAGCCAATATAAAAATCTCAAGAGAACACCACATGTGGTGGTACTATAGCACTGAGTAGTTTAATTTTTCAATAAGAACATTTTCAGCCAATATAAAAATCTCAAGAGAGCATCACATGTGGTGGCAGTAAAGCACTGAGTAGAACTAAAATGACGAAAACACCCTGCGTGTGACACTCATTGATTTCCTCCCAATGAAGGCATTTAAACCGGATAAATGGGACGTCATCTATATCAAACGACTTTACCTTCTCGACAACTTTCCTTATTTAGTCATTTACGATGAACAGAAGGATAGTTAGTTTGACTTTTATTTTGATGGAATCGCGGCTGGCGGAGTTATTACTTTGTTCCGGCAATCTCTGGTTCTGTCTTCTGGAAGGAAGACAATCTCGGTTATCGCAAGTATTGGACATTGCTGATGTCACTTACTTTCTAAGCACGTGAAGGTCCACATCAGAAACACAGAAGAGGTAACAAAAAACAGTGTCCTCAATGCACAGAAATTACTACAACATAATTGAGTTTAAGAAGTTTGTTCTGAAAGTGTCCAGCCGGTAGGCCTACCAGGGAGTGACGTGATATCACTTCTAAAGATTAGGGCCAAGTTGCTAAATGGAGGAGGTAACTAAAAAGGAGATAATTTGCTTTCACCTTTCATTCTGTCAACCTCTTTGATAAACTATCTTGTCCTTGGTTGAACACTTTGCATTTTATGTTGCGCTATGGCTGAAATATTGCCTTTCCACCCCAAATCATCATTTTACTTTGTTAGGTTAGCGGCTGCTATCTCTTGAAATTAATTAAAATAAAAAAACCGGCCCATTTTATTTTAAGTGACATCCCCGTACATTCCTCTACCAGCTAGTGTCCCCGGAACAGTGACGCTATCCAAATCCCACTACACATAGGGACGTCATTGGTAGACGTGAACGTCAACATAAAAATTCGTCCGCTACTCTGAATGAACTAAGTGTTGCTCTCACTGATGGTGAAACAGAATTCATGAAGATTACATTTGTCGACTGATGAGAAACCTACCTCAAAGAATTCGTGCATGTTTGCTCAACAGAGCTGGTTTACTCGATATTAGTGACTTTGACTGTAAATTAGGTATTGAAGATGAGTATCATGTTTTGTTTGTCTGTAACCATTATGAGAATTTAAGACAGAAGTATCTACCTAAAAAATACTTAAATCGTAATAATTATGTACTCGTTTGTTTTATTGTTCAATTCAAAGGTTGAAAGTGAAATTTATAAATTAGCTCTATTTGTTAATAGCGCATTGTCATTACGTAAGAAGTTACTAAGTAGACTTGATGAAACATCTTAACATGGAAATTAGCTTTATTACGTTACATTCTAAATACCGTGTATGTTTATTAACTGATTGTACAGCATCATGTATATATATATATATATCTCTACTGATTGTACTTTACTTATTATATTACTTATTGTATACATTTTGATAAAACTTATTTTGAATTGTATATGGGCCGAAGGCCTTTAGTACAATAAACCTCTTGTCTTGTCTTGTCTTGATATATGAAGGGTTCTAGAAGGTTTCACTGCATATATACATATATTTTATATATAGTTTCTTTTGATTGTCAGTATAGTTTGTTGTTTATTTTCATTAAAACATTTGGTGGCTCCAAAAACAATTATATCTATATACATGTAAATGTATTTTAGAGTAGAATTAGACGAGGAATTAAACATTATCTTTCGCCTTAAGAATAAGGTAATTTGTGAAAACTTCATTTGCATTTTAGAATCATAAACTGTCTTACAATTCTGACTCTATAGGGTTTGTTAATTTTGGAAACAATAAGAAATCAACAGTCTATATACTTTTGGCATGTGACATGAGTCCATGCCAGATTATCAGAGCGTAGAAAACTGTTGAGAAAAAGTTTGCTAGACCTGACATGACCTCGTTATAATTCCGAGTCGATCTCTGCCGATCACGAGCACATCGAGGAACATGAAAGACCATGAATGGTGTTCAGTGCCGGGCCTTTCTTCCACGTGGTTTACTTTGTGGCAAGATATTGTTCCGTTACTTGGTAATCCCCTTCGTTCACAGGACAAGACCTCAATAAAAAGCCATACTTTCTTCAGATACAATCGAGACATAATTAGCATAGGCCAAGGGTGAACGTCGTGTTCTGAATCTCGACTCGCGATTACTGTCAGGTGCTTTGGGAAACTTTCTGAAAAGTGTCTGTAAATATTTTAAATCAGTTTTTTACTTTATTTACTTGAATTTAGCCAAATACTATCATACTAGTAATTGTTACATAATTATTATAGTTTTAATACCACGATTTTGTAAAAAAAAGAAAAAAAAGAAGAAGAACAGGTTTATTTAATCGTCAATAGTCTATAGAAATATTAAGTCTGCACTAATTTATGACAAACTCAAAAGAATTAGACACAATTATATGGAAAACTTATGCCTCCTTGCTAAAACTTCTATCGTTTGATATATAGTGGTTGAGTATATGAACATAGATCTCACGAATGTTGTTTTGCAATCATAAATTGTTCATAATAATATTATATTTAATTTGTGTTACCTCATCCATGGTTATGTAGAAACGTCAATATGATAATGTTGGCCCCATGAGAAGGGTAAGGTTTAGAGGCGATGGTCAGGCACTGATTGAGGTGGCGTCCCCTATAATTTGGAATTTTAAGAAAACTACAAAACATTAAATAGTCCTTCAAGAGGCTCCCCCCCCATCACATCGCTGGATCCGCCATTGATGGTGTCAGAAAATGGTAATTAAGGAAACTAAATTTCAAAATTAGGTGAGATCTGCGGAGTTGACTTGAGATGATGTCTTACGTTGCAAGTGCAATATTTCAGCCATAACGCCACGTGATGTGCAAGATGCACACTGCGAGAAAAGATTGTACATAAAAGAGATTCATGAAAAGAGAATTTAAAGCAAAATAATCCTCATTTTGAGGCGCCTTGTACGACAAGCATTGACTTATACCCTATTCTTCCTACGTGACACCACATCACTCCCCGGAATCCCCACATGGTCGATATCTATTACCGATCACTATTCAGTTTTGTGGGACAAATGATACATTACAAGTCCATTCGTCATAATCTTACAGATTTCGTTTTCATTTTTCTCAAACGATATCTAAGTCAGTATATCATATTTAATCATATCAAAATCCCTAAAATTATATTTTGTAAGGCCGATGTGAAATTGCAACCACTGACTCACCCTCAACTCTAAGCCTATATTAGCAATATCGGGGAATAAAACAGCATTATTAATCACACCTGGAGAGGTGTCACACACGGGAATATAAAAGCCCCGTCAAGTCATATACAAGCACAATGAATACCCAAAGGGGACAAATGTGACGCTGATTTGTCACCACTCACCGCTAAAAACCAACACGTCCCCAAACCGTTGCTCTATACACCACTGATAGTGAAATATCGACGTGCTGAAAGTAATTCAATCACCGGCGACACACTTACAGGTGCGCGATATTAGCACAGGTGAATTGTATTCTCATACATGCATACACTTGTGACCGGCATTAATTTATATGGGAATATTGGGAAGAAATTCAAAGATTTATTTATTTAGCTGTTTTGGTTCTGTTTTCGAACGAAGCAGTCGATAACAGTGAAACTTATAAAATGACCAAATATTAACACCGTTATTCAATGTTGCGTTAGGGTGAAAAATAAATCAGCATCATCATACTTTATGAAATAAACATAGTTTTAGTTAACACAGAAAAGCTTAGTAGGTTTAAACATACATGGGGTTTTTATTTAGAGAAAACGTGAAATTAATCTTGTAGGCACAAGTGAAATGACTTACGAGGCATACACAGTGTTTAAAAACAGGCAACAATGAATACGAAGACGGTGTAATGACAAAAAGTGTTTACATAATATGTGCATCCGCAAGCATACATAAATACATAAACAGAATTGAATAAAGACATTGAGAAGAGTTAAATTATACATTATAGATGGTAGTAGTTTCGTTGAAGGTACTCCAGTAAAATATTGATAGCATACACATGTCGCAGCTTATACTCCACATTGGAGCGCTCGTCCATCTATCCTTTTGTCCTAACGGTTATGAGTTTGAATCCTGCCCGAGTGAACTAATTTTCAATCCTAAATTTCGTTCAACCCGGAGACGGGAGCCCCAGTATCGTGGCGATGTAAAGTTGAAATATCACCGAAATAGACGTTAAAATACAAACCTAACCAATAGGGCAGTGCTTTGGTAGAGTCTCCACCTGTTGTTTGGTTTGTTGCAGGGCTGGCGCATGTGAAGGGTGGGGGCTGATCTTTTTAGCCTCTATCGATTTTCTCAGGCCCCCCCCCCCCTTTCCGTCGGAGAATTCCTGGCGCCATCCCTGGTTGGTTGGTTGGCACAGAAACTTCTCCCTTGCTGTAGCACTTCCTGACCAAGGCAATACCAAAAAATACCCTAATATTCAACTATATATTGTTGACCTTTGTCAAGCTTTGAAAAATGGCCGGGAAATATACTAATTGAAACAAAAAAGAAAACGGAGGTACATATGAGTTATTATGTGTTACAGACAATGTATATTGCATATCTTGTATATCTTAATCGTCAATGAAACACATGAAGTCCCTGTCAGTATCTGGGGCGTCCTTCATGTCTCTGGGTGACCTTTCGACATCAACGTGTAACACTTAAGATGAAATTTCACCCAACACGTTATTCCTTTCCATCATTGGTATTCCTTAATCCTTTCCTGAGAGGTAGGACGTAACATTTAGTACTCTAGGGGTGGGCAATGCTACTTCCAACATGATCAAATGCAACCCTTTGTTTTAACTTGAAATTTATTAATCAAAAGGAGATGAGGGTCAAACCTGATATAGTCTTGAACATGATAACGATGTTACTGTTTGATGGTTTGCTAGAAGTATTCATACGAGCATATTTTACAAAGGTTGTTTTTATGCAATATTGTTACTACTGAACATTTAATGCTGAAGGTTACTTAATTTTAGGAAAACTTGCTTCGCGTAAAATGTTCCTCAAAATCTGAAATATATAATGTATCGGCACATGCAGCATTTGCACCTGCTCTTTCTAATTGTCACTTTAAATTTAAATATGCACACACTCGGATGCACTGCTACATGTTAATAAAATATTGTTACTGCCACTATGTTTGACCCTAAACTTCTTTTGATTAGCGTATTTTAAAAATTTCATTTCAACAGTGTCTAAAACTATGAATGCACACTTTTTTTTGGATACAGTATTAATATTGCCAAAATTTTAAACGCGAGTCTGATAAACAAACAACTACAATATAAACCTACTAAGTGAATAATAAATACTGAAATTTATAATTAACATTCAAGGTTGGTCTTGACAACACAACCGCATTTAATATTTTACAATCAAATTGTCACATAACGATATAAATAAGATAGTTATGAAACTGGATTCGCATTTGAACTCTATTTTAAGCTCATCAACAGAAAACGATATCCGCTTTGAAATCCAAGGAATTCAATTTCTGGGAAGGAAATGATGAATGTTTTGGGAGGTCGGAGAAAGGAATTCAGGTGTGGTTTACTAAAGTGGACCACCACGGTTATTGAAAAAAGCTCTGATAATCAAAGATCACTCAAATTGTGATGTGAAGCCCTCAGAAAATCTTATATTGAGTTTCCACGGGGTACACCCACATACAGAACGTCGTTGACATGACGACACGCCCACGACTTGCACGTGCAACACGTGCTTACCATCGCGGAAAAAAATGCTTCAACAGGAAGAATTTCTTTTGTGCTTTTGACACAGTCATTATGCTTCTAAAACCCCATAATGTCCGTAATTGAAACATGAATAATTTCCTCAGTTATATTAGAGTTAACATTATATATATATATGCTGTCTGGGATGGACACTGCATATATTTCCTATGAGGAAATATATGTATTTTATCAACGCGGAAAATGCTTATTATATTACTCTTAGGCCTTTATAGAAAATAACTTGTGTCTCATCACTTTGTTTCTAATTTCACTGGGAAGGGAAGATTTTACCTTTACATTTGATTTTTATTTCAATATATTTATATATTGAACAGTATGTCATTCAGCAAGGGTCTTTTTGCTGTCGAAGCTAACCCATGGCTTTAGAGTCTTTGAACGGTTCGTAATTTACATCATACGACAAATATCAGAGCTGTCTTGTTTAAAAGTGAGCTTGCCATACTAAAACTTAATTGGATTTGAAAAAGAAAATCGAAAAAAATCTCGTTCGTAACAGTGCTTAAAAATTAAAATAAGTCGTAAGGGCGGCAGACATTTTAAGGGCGGGTGATGAGAAGCAAGTTATTTTCTTTAAGTAGCCTTACGTGGGAAAACATTTTTCATTTTCATGAGGCAGCTGAAACCATTACAGACTGTATTCCTGTATTATACATGTACAGCTGCAGTTCAGTCTCTCAAACAAGGCTTTAGTAATAAGACTGGCATTAACCAAATGAATGAATTAATCAATGACTAAATGTAAAAAATTGCATCTTGCACGTCGTGTTGTGACAGAAAGACGTGCATCTTGCACGTCGTGTTGTGACAGAAAGACGTACATCTTACACGTCGTGTTGTTGCAGAAAGACTTGCATCTTGCACGTCGTGTTGTAGCAGAACG
>JAUELE010159675.1:0-13875 GCA_031471655.1 Diodora aspera
AAATGAAACAGGTCGTATTACTTCTAAAATCAGTGTTCAGGAATGAAGCCTGTCGTACTGCTTCTAAAGTCAGTGTTTAGAAATGAATCATGTCGTACTGCTTCTAAAATCAGTGTTCCGAAATGAACCATGTCGAACTGCTTCTAAAGTCAGTGTTCCGAAATGAAGCCTGTCGTACTGCTTCTCTGATCAGTGTTCCGAAATGAACCATGTCGAACTGCTTCTACAGTCAGTGTTCAGAAATGAACCACGTTGAACTGCTTCTAAAATCAGTGTTTAGAAATGAACCATGTCGAACTGCTTCTAAAGTCAGTGTTCAGAAATGAACCATGTCTTGTACTGCTTCTAAAATCAGTGTTCCGAAATGAACCATGTCGAACTGCTTCTACAGTCAGTGTTCAGAAATGAACCACGTCGAGCTGCTTCTAATTCAGTGTTCAGAAATGAAGCCGGTCGTGCTGCTTCTAAAGTCAGTGTTTAGAAAATGAACCATGTCGTGCTGCTTCGAAAATCAGTGTTTAGAAATGAAACAGGTCGTATTACTTCTAAAATCAGTGTTCAGGAATGAAGCCTGTCGTACTGCTTCTAAAGTCAGTGTTCAGCAATGAACCACGTCGAACTGCTTCTAAAGTCAGTGTTCAGAAATGAAGCCTGTCGTACTGCTTCTACAGTCAGTGTTCAGAAATGAACCATGTCGTACTGCTTCTAAAGTCAGTGTTCAGAAATGAACCTTCTCGTGCTGCGTCGAAAGTGAGCGTTCAGAAATGAAGCCTTTCGTACTGCTTCTAAAATCAGTGTTCAGAAATTACCCTTTGAAAAGAATCTAAGTTGATTGTGTCAGCGCGTCGGTCAGATCCAACCATTGGTTCGAATCCCGAAAGTCACTATCCGGAGACGAAACTTGGAGTACAAGGATGATAGATTGCTTGAAGCCCAAACCCCATCTTAATCCTTACTACTTGACCGAATTACCGCCACGAGGTGTTTAGGCAACTGGCACATTCAACGTTTCAGTTAATAAGAGCTGTGTTTGGAAAACTTTCTATGGCCTGCTAGACAATGTTGTTTGAAGGTTTCTCCAATTCCAGGTTACAATTGCATCAGCAAAAACATCCCACACAGTCTCTGATTTGTGGAATGACAAAACAATTTTTACATTGGCCGTTCCTGGCTACAGTAATGCATTTCCTAGCCTCTAGGTAGAAGTATAACCATTTTGGAAAGTTTGTTATATGTTTTTGCCATAAAAATAGATTTGGATTCACTTTTTTTTGTGATTACAAAATCTAAAGATATGAATACAGTAAAAAGAAATCGTGAAAGAGCGTGAGGAACATTTAATTGGTTCCGTTTTTCATACTTAAATAACTTTAATTAGTCAGATCAATGACAGTTGGCAATTGGTTCACGAACTTTAAGGGGTAGAACAAATCTAAAGACGCAGGTAAGTGAGTTGATGCGATGAAACCTGCGAGCTGTGGCTGGTACTGAAGAGCTAAGGGGATGTCACGGTAAGAAACTGAACTGGATGCAGCAAGATTGGTTATTGCAAAAAGAAAAGCCTTACACTCTACGGGTGGATTCTAACTGGTAACCTTCGGTTTCTTGGTCAAATTCTCTTTCGTCGGGGTTATCCTGCTGTCTCTTCCTAAACTCTCTACAAATCTAACATACTTTAACGAACAGAAAAATATATAATCCTGTAAACTGCTTAAAATCAATCCTTTTTTTAAGAGCATGTGTATTTGTTTGCAATCTTAGTTCAGGGAGTTTTTCGCCCTTGTCTCAAAAATATCTCAGACATGATTGGATGACTGTTATTACAGGAAAGGTAACTCTGGCTTTGCGGACTACTTCTAACACATAACATGTCCGTCTCCATGACAACGATCATAGTATTATTCACAAATATTAACAAAACGCGACCATCACCCCTCAAAACCCAAGTGAGTTTTAAGTTTAATTTTGTTAAAATAACAGTCAATATGAGTCTTGGACGACCAAAAACATTAATTCCTGTAGAATTTAGATTTTAAAGGCTTACGCTAGCATTTTCCTTTTACCAATGTAAAATGACAGTCGTATTGCTAAAAATGCATAAAGCCATTTTTCATTACTTGAAATTCATGTTCGGGTCTGTCTACGTCAAAATAGCAATTGTCATTAACACGTGCATGTCAGTGTACTGTATGTTACTTGCTAAACATTGCGGCGATGAAAGGTGCCACGTCTGAGCAAGGCATCTTGCCTTGGAATGATTGATGTTGACTGAAATGTTGTTATATAGCACGACACATGGATGTCTGTCGTGCAACAATATATAGACTTGTTGAACGCCAACATCAAACCAATAAATTGCGAGGTCGACAACGAAATAGGCGGCCAAAGGTGGCGTCATACAATCATGATCTTCTCCAAGCCACTTTACCCCGTGGGGCTTCCGGGGAGTGACGTGGTGTTACATGGATAGAATAGGGCATCAGTAACCCAATGGTTGTCGTACAAGGCGACTAAAATGGGGATCTTTTGCTTTCTATTTCTTGCTATCGATCCTGTGTTGTCCCTTTTCCTGATGTGCCTCTTACACATCACATTGCGCTATGGCTGAAATATTGCCCCCTGCAATGTAAAAATTCATTTCACTCAATCACTCCTAAGCAATGTAAGACATTAAATCAGCTGGGCATGGGATGGAGCAGTGGTTAGCGCGTCGACCCAGCAATCTGCCAGCCTTGGCGGTGTGGTTCGAGTCCCGCCTGGGGGACCTCTCTTTCAGCCGGGAGATCCAGGAGCCCTGACATCGAAGTGATGTTGATGAGACTGTGGTTATGTGGCTAGGAGATTGCCGAACACAACGTCCACTCACTCACTCACTCAGCTCTTTGAATTTTGTTTAACAGACCAGGGTCTTGGTGACCCACGGGATCAGCTATCTGCCGATGGTGGACAAGATTATAGTGTTGGTGGATGGAAAAGTCTCTGAGGTCGGCTCTTTCAATGAACTTATGGATCATGCCGGCGCCTTTGCCAACTTCTTGAAGAATTACTTGACGGAGGAACTGAGCTCTGGGGACAATGCAGGAGAACTCGCAGACAATGAAGGTATGGTATAAAGGTAGACTACTTGTATAACGAGTCGAACTATTGTCTTTCTGTCCACCAAGCTGCCAGCATAGTCCCCATGGGGATCGGACTGGCAGGGTAGCTCAGTTGGTTGAGCGTCGACTTCCTTCCTTCCTGGGTTTGATTCCTGCAGTAGTTTAGCAGTGTTTTACGAGGCGCAGGATTTTGCGTCCAGTACCTCAGTGTTGCTGCTGGGGACGTAAAAAGTCCTGCATCTCCTGGGAAGCCAAAAATTGATGTTTATTTGACACAAAGTAGATTGAGAAATCGCTGACTTGTATATTCAGTAATTACAAAAAAATGATCTGCAAATCTATAATTGGCATCTATCATATTGAAACTGTGACCAGCATTTCTCACCTTGGAAAATACCTTCAAAAAAGTATTATGAGTCCCTGGACCCAAATAAATACTCAGGGGAACGAAGAAGAGCTGAACTGTTTAGGGCAAACAGTTTGGGCCAACAATTTATCCAGAGTTACTTCTCGTGCAGTGAATGCAACATTTCATTGGTTGTATATATTTAACAGATTTAAACTTTCCATACACACACAACGACTGGTGAATAGAAGTGCATCCAGAGCACATGACGGACCATTGGCAGAGTCATATGCCCTGGATTTTGAGGATGCATAAAAGAAAACTTTATGACATATATTTGTATTAAAAGTACTCTCCTATATTTGATTCTTTCCGTATGTTTACAGATGTGAGTTTGCGGGAGGATATTTTGTCACAGCTTGGTTCTGTACTGGAAGATCCGAAAGATCTACAGAGGTTTGTGTAATCGAAAGGCTGACATTGGGAACTGGGACAGGATAGGGGAGTGGATAGTGTCAGCTGAGCAGCATGTGGGCTGTAACAGTTATGGGTTTGAAACCTGCCGAGCTGATTTTCAACTCATTTGCTTTTTCAAACAGGAGATGGAAGCTATGATAACTAATGTGGTGTCTTGTATAGCGCTAAATCCATGCTTGTAAAGCTTGCTCAGAAGGCTTCGAATTATTACCCTGGTGTGACTCAAGCAGCCTTTATGGGTGTTCAGGGTTGACTGGTTCACAACACTTGCTCAAGGTGACACCACTGACATTGTGACGTCAGCATCTTGGTGCGAGGCAGGGAGTTCGAACCCTTGAAGGCCTGAGAGCTTTTGCAACGCCAGGTGATCACCCATCCAACTACTGCCAGGGCTTCTTAAGCGAGTGACCTACATGCGATGCAAGAGACCAACTCACCTTACAATATAGGTCCAATATCACTGACAGCCAAATTAAAAGTACAAATGGTGTTATGCAAAGAAAATATATGGCCCAGTAGTATAATGAATGTCCAACAAGGTGACTAAAATGAGAATTTTTTGTTTTCACATTTCTTCTTATCAATCTCTGTTGCTGTCCTTTCCCTCTATGTGCACCTTGCACCTCATGTTGCATTATGGCTGAAATATTGCCTTTGCAATGCAAAACATCATCTCAAGTCTCAACTCACTAAACTTTTTCCTTGGTGTCGCATTCCTGTCAGACTCGGCAGTTGTGGGTTTGCATCCCACCACGGTGCCCCTAATTCAGCCCGGATATTGAGCTGTGAACACACATGATGTAGGTGACACCTTGGCGATATTTTTGAAAAAGTATCGAAAACTTTTAGATCCATTATCAGGTAAGGGGCGCGGGAGGGAAACAGTGGTTAGTGTGTCGACCCAGTGATACCTTGGCAATCGTGGTTTGAGTTCCGCCCTGGTATTAACTTTCAACCAGGAGAAGGTTAGCATGTTGGCCCAGCAATCTGCCAGTCTTGGCGGTTCTGGTTTGAGTTCCACCCGGGAACATCTCTTTCAGCCCAGAGAGACAGGAGCCCTGACACCGACATGATGTTGAGACCTAGGTGATGTGGCTGAAAGATTGCCGTAAACCATGTAAAACCCCAAATCATTCACTCACTCAACCAGGAGATTGAAGCCCTACACAGACATGACATTGGTGACACTGTGGTGATGTAACTGAAAGATTGCCGAAAACCATGTAAAATCACAAATCATTTACTCGCCCATTATCCATCACTTATAATGAATAATCATTAAGCAAGAAATGTCCTTGCAACCCCGTGTTAAGGGATGTTTCACAGAAGTCTATGGGAGAAATATTTTACAATGGATGAAAAATCTTTCAGAATTAAACTTTAGATCTTGGCGTTATTTTATGCCCAACATGCCATTACAACTGAAAGTTATTGACCAAAATAGCACCTTTACACCATTGAAAGTGGTTGCCACTTATTTCGATTGAAAAGACCAAATTGAAATTTATTACAGATTCTGATTCGTTTTTATTATTCAGGCAAGTATCCCGACTTACTGAAAGGATCCGTCATGAGTCTGAACACACTTTTGGTAGCAGCCGTTCTCTGAGTCACGAAGCCAAGAGCTTGTCTGATCACCATCTTGCTGCTGTAAGCAAAGAAAAGCTGGATGACTTGAAGAAGGATAAGAAAGCAGAAGACAAACTCATACAGGCCGAGGGAATGGAGACGGGGAGGGTAGGTGAACAATTATGAATTGGTAACACAAACTTCCATATCTTTCATAGAGATTACATCTAGTTGCCCCATGCAGGTTGAAGTATGTGCATCCACTGTTTAATTTTTTTAATCAGGTTCATTGTAGACCCATGGGGCTTATCATCTCGACAAGCCTTGACTTGAAGATCTTTTGGATGAACTGACATTATAAGGAATTGAATTCAGAGAAAGTGTGCAGCATATGAAAAAGATCTGAAGTCTAAGATCATTAATCTTTGCTTAGGAAGAATTAGTTGATCTTTGAATCGGAGGTGGAGTGGTTGCTGTGTTGTGAAGAATTGTGTATGTTGCACAAATTGGTCATCATTGAGTTTTTGTTCCTGCTACAGGTGAAGTTCTCTGTGTTCCTGGCCTACATCAAGGCTGTGGGTCCCATCCTGACCGCTATTATTCTGACATTCTACGTTCTCTACAACGTAGCCAGCATCGGCACTAACGTCTGGTTGAGCGACTGGAGCAACGACGCTCAGAAATACAACCAGACAGACCCCGCTCAGAGGGACATGAGGCTTGGTGTGTACGGAGCTTTAGGTTTTGCTCAAGGTAAATATGCACTCTTTCTTCATTATATCTACACACAGATAGAATTGAGTCTGTACTATTTAATTGATCTTTGAGTGATCCCTGAGGAACTCATGGGAGTGACATTGCCATCGAGATAAAGTAGAGCTCCACTATTGCGATGTTTGTCGTTAAGGCAACTTAAATGTAGGTAGTTATTTCAGTGATATCTCTTTGAAATAACTACCTCTCCTGTGGTTGGAAGCTGATATAGTCTTCCTGTTTGCGCTCTAAGGTTAAATCAGCTTGTCGCCAAGGGCTTGGCAGTTTTCACACATATACCACATGGAACTTGTGCATAGAACCTTTAGGTGATTGTCAGATAACCAAGCCATTGGTTTGATTATCTGTAATAACGACCCCTGAGAACAATATGGATAATAATCAGACCATGTGTTATATGTCTTTATCAGACCATGTAGTATATATCTTTATCAGAGCATGTAGTATATGTCTTTGTATTATGTGTTATAGATGAATATATAGATTAATATAAAGCATGAACTCAAAACTTAAATTATGTTGAGGAACATTGTATTTCAGCCAAAGCATTTACATTATGTGAAAACCAACAGGGTACTATTTACCAGTAAAAGCATTTATGACAATCTATTTCAGAAATAATAGTCCATGTGCAGATTAAATTACATGTTGATATTTATATAAAAAAAAATTTCATGTGTAACCTTGTTACGTCAACCAAATCATCATTTATTTAGTTTTGGCTTTTGTATTCAGCTTGTGAGAATAAGCTGAATGAAAGCTGAGGGCAGAATCACTGTGATTTATGTCATTGTTGAAAGCTATGCTTAACCTCTTCCCTCAGCCTGTTTATATTCCCCTTTCTCTACTTGCTGAGCTGTACTGGTATATCTAGCTATCAATGCTGTGGTTCAAATATTTGTCAAATGAATCAAAGGGACACTTGAAATAGTTAAATTGAAAATAATTATTATTTATTAATTGGATAAAAGTAACTTCACTCTTGATATGTGAATACTGTTATATAATATCTGCATAAAGGTCCCTGACTGGTAGAATTGTTTCAATACAGCTTTGTTCCTTATGGCTAATTTTCTAGCAAGCCTAATCGCATTCGCTTACTATATAGCAAAGACGAAATGATTTAAAATCAAAGAAAATAATGATCTACATTTTGCCTGGAAGAGCAATATATTTTGGTATGGCACCCGTGAAGCATGCCGGATATGTGATAGCAAACTGATCCACCAGTTGTATTAAGCGGAACTGATATGGTTCCGCCTTTTAAGGGTTAAGTGTCACGTTTCATTTTACTAAAAACAGGTGTTGTACGGCAAACCAACTTATCTTTTGTTGGGTCATGAATAACTATTCCACTTAACATGACATTGTTACCTATTTTGCAGTGCAATTATTTTATTGTTGTAGATCAGCCGTGTCAAACTTACCTGTGTGTATGCCACAGGCTGTTCATGGTTTTATTGACCTAAAATTCTCCCAGTCAAATGATATCCTCTGTTGACATTTTCATCACTTTGCACCAGGGGTTGACAACCCAACACTCGTGGGCCAAATTTGGCTGCAAAGGGAGTTTGACCGGCTCATGAACAAATATTGTAATACTATTTTAATTTGGGCTACAAATATTTCTTTATTGTGTTTTTAGGGGGGTCAACAAAACATCCAAATAGACGCCCCAAATTGCTGCTGAAATTCAGAACAAAGACAGTCTGAAATCATGTCTACTGTAATATAGCCTCACTGAAATGTGTGATGGTGCAGTGGTTAGTGTGTTGGCCTAATGATCTGCGAGGACAAACGTGGTTCGAGTTCTGCCCGGGTACCTCTCTAGAAACCCAGAGATTGGAGCCTCACACCAATGTGATGTTGGTGACACCGTGGTGATATGGCTAAAAGATTGCAGAAAACCACATAAAATCCAAAATCACTCGATCACTCCTTCAGCCTGGAGATTGAACCCAGCCATCAACATAATGCAGTGATATAGCTGCAAGATACATTGCCAAAACAACATTAAATCCCAAATCACTCACTACCTGGTTTGTCGGTTTCGTATTTGGCTTTCACCCTGGCACCTTTCTTTCAACGATGGGATTGTTACAAGGACGTGATTCAGACAGCACTTTGATATGGCTGAAACGTTGCCGAAAACCATGTAAATCTAAAGTTACTCCATTTACCATAACAGTAATCTTCATTTCAGGGATTGCTTCATTTATCGCCAACATTTGCCTCCAAGTGGGTAATGTACGCGGAGGCCGACGTTTCCACCATGAATTACTTCACAATATCATGAAGTCGGCCATGTCGTTTTTCGACACCACTCCCTTGGGTCGTATACTAAATAGATTTGGGAAGGACATAGATATCATAGACATCACAATAACCTTCTTCATTGACTGGTCATTGCAAACCTTCTTGAGCTTGATTGGTACAATGATCATCATTGGTGTCAGCACTCCGTTCTTCCTCACTGTAATGGTGCCAATAATGATCCTCTACTTATTTATTCAGGTTTGTGTCTCTCAGTTGATGAACATATCAAGATGCTTGCATTATAATCAGCACTTTCATTGGTTTTTATTCCCTCATGTTCCAGGAGATTCGCCAATGTCGACATTCATATGCAAATCAGGAGAACCCTTTGGCATGGTTTACATAAATTAGCCAAAAACACGGAGGCCTTTTGAGTCTCTTGGGCTTGATATCTCTGATCACAATTTTTGCGACTTGCCGGTCGTTATATATATCGGCTTTAATGTATCAAAAGGGTTCAATCAACGCCCTGTTTATATTTTATCATTAAAAACAGAAAACAAGAGTTCAGTCTGCAAAATCACAAGATAATGGTAAAATGAATGCAGACAGGGGTTTTTTTTTTACGAGGAAAGTTTCCTGATGGGAGCTTTTCCTGCTATTGAACTTTATTGTCATTTTTCTTTTTGAAGAGAAATCTTGTGCCCTTAGGTAACAAATTTGAAATTCACTGTTTAATTCTTTCAAAAGCCTTTAACCCCTTGCTTGCCGGCCTTTATTTCACTATATGCCATTGAAATTATCTAGGTTTATAGGTTGTGCCACTTAGATGCTTACAATTTGCATAATAAGTGAAGAAAAGGTTTGATATTTGGCAGGGTAGTGCAGAATTGAATGCTCTCTTAGAAAATGTAGGCTTTTTTACTAATTTATGAGGAAAAAAAATTTCATTGTAATTTTCTCAAGTTTTTCATTTCTAGTGGATTTTCTGCAATAAACTGCCGCATATCAGAATTTTCCCACACTAAAAAAAAGTACAGTACTCACCAAATCATTGCCAGAAGATGAATTTCAATGATAATCCCTATCTGCCCTCCTCTGCAACGCCCCTTCCTCGCGTAGTGACTCTAGATCTACCTCTTTCACCTCCTCTCTCACACACTTGCAATCAACGCAAAATGGCCAAATTTACCAAGGGAAGCAACTCTAAAAGCAGCCCGTACACAAGTTTTAGTGATTCTCTCCCTTTGACCACACGTAAAGTGTGTTTGTAATAGGCCCGGAACAGTTCCGGGACCATGGCACAATGGCGACAATTTCTGCCTGGAACAGTTCCAGGCAAAGCAAACAAGGGGTTAATTACACTCCTGAAGTATGTGACTGCGTATTTGACCAGTGTGATTCTCTTGACAGATAAGCTGTTCTTTTTTGTGCTGTAGTTGCCCAGAAATAGGCTGATGGTCATTGTACCCTCTTGCTATAGGCTGACATAGGCCATAGGCTAGACATAAGCACCCTCTTGACATAAGCTGACGGTAGTGGTGCCCTCTTGAGATAGGATGACTGCCATGGTACCCTCTTGACATAGGTCGACGACAGTGATGTTCTCTTGACATAGGCTGACAGCAGTTGTGCCGTCTTGACATAGGCTGACAGCAGTGGTACCCTATTGACATAGGCTGATGGTAGTGGCGCCCTATTGACATAGACTGATTGCAGTGGCGCCCTATTGACATAGACTGATTGCAGTGGCGCCCTATTGACATAGGCTGATGGCAGTGGTGCCCTATTGACACAGGCTGATGGCAGTGGCGCCCTATTGACACAGGTCGACGGCAGTGATACCCTCTTGACAAAGGTCGGTGGCAGTGATACCCTCTTGACAAAGGTCTATGACAGTGATACCCTCTTGACATAGGTCGACGGCCATGGTACCCTCTTGACATAGGCTGACAGCCATGGTACCCTCTTGACATAGGTCGGCGGCAGTGATGCCCTCTTGACATAGGTCGATGGCAGTGATGCCCTCTTGACATAGGTCGATGGCAGTGATGCCCTCTTGACACAGGCTGATGGCAGTGATGCCCTATTGACATAGGTCGACAACAGTGATACCCTCTTGACAAAAGTCGACGGCAGTGATACCCTCTTGACATAGGCTGTGGGCCTTGGTACCCTCTTGACATAAGTCGACGGCCATGGTACCCTCTTGACAACAGTCGACCGCAGTGATGCCCTCTTGACATAAACTGATGGCAGTGGCGCCCTCTTGATATAGGCTGATGGCAGTGGTGCCCTCTTGACATAGGTAGCCGGCGGTGGTGCCCTCTTGACATCCTCTTGGCTGACGGCAGTGGTGTTTTTTTTACATAGGCTGACGGCAGTGGCTAAGTTCATTGTCCATTGTTTCCCCCATGTTGGGCAGTCATTGCTCAGCTCCAGCAGCTTCAAGTACGGTGCATGACTCATGATTATTATAGTGTATATTTACTCTCTGGTGAAGTGTTTCCATATCTTTCTATAACTCTCATTTTTAATCACTTGTGGCGTAGTCTATCCAATATTTAGAAAACAGTATAAAAGGATGGTAGCTTAGATATTCTATTGAATTATATTCCATGTATTTTTGCCTTTCTCCAACAAAGGATCTAACAACTGTGATTTTAAATTGTCTTCATTTGGGGCCATCTTTCGTGTTCTCAAAAACCTATTAGATTCACAAGTGGTAATAACCTTGTGGGGTTCCTGGGGGTGTCGCTGTAACACCAGAGAGAAGAGGACCCAAGTATCCTCATGCTTGCCGTAAGAGCCGTCTTTTGCTTTCTCCTTCTTGCCATCGATTCTGTTTTGTCCCTTTTCCTGATGTGCCACTTGCACATCACGTTGTGCTATGGCTGAATATTGCCCCCTGCAATGTAAAAATCATTTTCACTCACTCACTCAAGTGGTAATAAGAACTTGCATCGCAATCCCAAGCTAACAGGTAGTTTTTTATACTCATTTCAATTTGGCAAGCATTCAAGATTTGTTTTGGGCGCGGGATGACCCAGTGTTTAGCACATCGCTCCAGCAATCTGCCAGCCTTGATGATTGGGGTTCGAGTCTTGCCAGGGCACCTCTCTTTCAGCATGGAGAGACAGGAGCCCGACACCGACATGTTGTTGGTGAGACCATGGTAATGTGGCTGAAAGATTGCCGAAAACCACAGAAAGTCCAAAGTCACTCCAGGCGGATCCTGCTTTTGAAAGCATGTTGAACATGGTTCTTGTGAAAGGTGTTAAGCTCACTGGACATGGTTCTTGCCTGGATGTTAGGATGGTCCAGTTCTTGTATGAAAATGCTGAGCAAACTGACAGATGTAAAATGCTGCATTGAACTGATTTGTTTATCGGATAAAACATGCAGTCAAGTATGAAACACAATAAACAGAATTTGTTTTTGTTGCAGCGTTCTTCAATCTTCAAATCATGTTGAAGATAGTCTACAAAATTCTATTTTTTAATTCTGGTAAACCTTTTGTTTGCTCCACCCAGATTTTTCACGCGATACATGATGAAGAGAAAGTCACGTTGTCATTTAAATTATTCTTCTATTTCCATTTTGTTTCAGGTGTACTTTTGTTTCTAGGAACTTTGTCACTTCAGGTTGGCAGTGTTGGAGCAGGTCGAAGGCTTCACAAGGGTCTCGTAACCCATATTCTTTCCTCCCCAATGTCCTTTTTTGACGTCACTCCTCTTGGTCGTATTCTGAATCGATTTTCAAAGGATGTGGATGTTATTGACGTGACCATGGCACGCCGGACACATCCTCTGATCAACTCCTTCTTTGCTGTTATCACTGTGCCAATGATTATAAGTGCCACAACGCCGCTGTTTCTCTCTGTGTTCATCCCTTTGACGATCTTCTACGTCTTTGTACAGGTCAGCTGGTGTTTGAAGTGTTGCAGTGATGGTTTACGACATTCCGTCAGTGAATAACAAATTAATTTTATCCTCACCGTTTATTTGTGACTCTTGTGATCTGAAGCTGAAGCTAAAGACCCTGGAATCTGGCATGTCATCTGGCTATCTGTTCATAAAAAATTTGATGATGCACCTCCAGGGGTCACAAATTTTGATTAAATTTGACAAAACTTGGTACCTACAGCATTTTTATAACAAACAAGTTTGCTGCTTTTGAGCATGACAGCATGCACATAACCCTATTGGAATGATGTCACACATCTAGGGGTCACAAATGTGGATCAAATTTAGAAAGTAGGTATCTAGCATCTTTTGGGCATTAACTAGTTTGGGATTGCATTTGAACTCTCTGTATATCCAAAAGTGAGCTTGGCAGGCAGCCACATTGAAAAATCAACTTTGGCAATTGGAGGCACTTGAGAACAGTATACCAGATGTCTGTTAACTTACCTTACATGTTTTCTTGGATTCTTTAAATTGACCTTGTATTGACCTGTAAACAGCCAAAGTGTCCAAATACAGATTAACCTATCAGATACAATTTGTTATTCATTGAAGGTGAGCTTTGAGGGACCAGTAGATGTGCATTTCAAGTTTTTTCTGCTTGTGGTGGGGTTGCCATGTTTGCAGTAGGTTATGGGGCTTGTCCTGAACCCATTTCAAGAAGCTAAAAATGTGTTCTTCTGGTGATGAACAGTTCAATTCTGTATAGTTTTAGGATGAACATGTTTGTAAAAATGTGTCATGATTTTTTGGTAGATTTTCTTTTCCTTCTTTTTGATTTGAAGTTTCTGTCTAGTCCATATTAGGTTTACTCTTTCAAAGCAGATTTAGTACAGTGTTGTATGCTTATTTTGGTTTAACCAGTAACAGTGTAAATATATGCAAAACATAATACAGTGAAATCCGGATAAGTAAAATTCCAAGGGACCATGGATTATTTTTGATTATGCGATATTTTACTTATCCGAACGCCGCAAAGCAGACAGAATAACAAACGAAGATATTACTGGGCTTATTCGAAGGTTTGTCTCCATCAGTGCACACAAGGACACATTGGGAAATACTTAAGTCTTTACGAGCAATTGCAATACAAACAAGCATAGTGAAAACACTGTAAGCTGGGCATTGTGTTGCATAAGTTAGTGTCAATTGGGAAGATCACTCGTGTACTGTACTTATCCGATGGCATTACTCACATAATTGATTAAAGGGACCTTGAAAGTAGGTTTAGTTATAAATCTGGAATTTTTACTTAAGCGATTTTACTTATCTGTATCAAACTAATGATAATTCTACCATAACTTTCCAGTTTGCCGGATCCTGATTGTCAATTTAGAGGTGATCAAATCCTCAATAACCGCTGCTAAATAACAATGGGTCTGTTTACAAG
>JAUELE010159784.1:0-13874 GCA_031471655.1 Diodora aspera
TTTACAAAATGGCTTCTTTTGATGTTGACGACAATGTTGTCATCGACAACAAGGGCTCAGGCACCGTTATATCTATAGTTCATAGATAGAGGATTTATCACATACAAAAACAATTGTTGGCGCAGTGGTATTTCTCGGGAGCAGTTATCCTTACGAATGAGCCTATTCACATATTAATGCGCGTTTGTTTGTGAATTAACAGAATCGATCTTTCAAAATTAAGCAATAAAAAGACAAATGAGACGTTATAGTATAAAAAGAATTCGTCACTCAGGTTTTTGAATATGTAAAATATCAACCTCGTCTAAGATAATCGGTATTTGTCTCGCCAAATACCGATTATCTTGGACTCGGTTGATATTTACAAAAATAGGGAGCATGGATTATGTTTGTTTTATGTGCTCAAACAAAAGATTATACTTCCACGTGCACAGATGCAAAGAACAATAAAACATGTTTGTTTTATGTCCTATTGCAAAAACCTGTCCCCCTACTTACAAACAGAAATAAGGGAGTATGTTTGCTTTGTGTTCTCAAACAAAATATTATACTATTACTTAAAACAAAAGCAGAGATATATGGAAGGCGTCTGTTACCCGTTGCAAAATATTTAGAAACACGAGTAAAGGAGCATGGATTATGTTTGGTTCTCGTGATCTTACCAAAGACAATACTACTTAAAGCAGAAGTGAGGAAGCATCAAATGTGTTTTTTTAATTATAATAATTATTCTGTTAAACATACTGTTTTCCTACTTAGAAACAGAAATAAAGCAACAGGAAATATGTGTTTTTATGTTCCCGTACACAAAGATATTCCTACTTAAAGCAGAAGTGAAGAAGCATGAAATGTGTTTTTTATATATATTCTGTTAAACATACTGTTTTCCTACTTAGAAACAGAAATAAAGCAACACGAACTATGTGTTTTTATGTTCCCGTACACAAAGATATTCCTACTTAAAGCAGAAGCAAGGATGTATGAACTGTGTTTTGT
Organism: Diodora aspera; assembly: GCA_031471655.1. Classification (NCBI taxonomy): domain Eukaryota; kingdom Metazoa; phylum Mollusca; class Gastropoda; order Lepetellida; family Fissurellidae; genus Diodora; species Diodora aspera. Next base: position 997 of record JAUELE010159784.1, read on the forward strand.
TTTATGTCCTAATACAAAAGATGATACTGTTACTTAAGAACAAGAATTACCTATTACGCTGGGCAGTCAAAGGAGAATCAGAGAATACAATGTCAATGAGCATAATGGATAGTATTAAATAGTAATGTCAATGAGCATAATGGATAGTATTAAATAGTAATGTCAGACAGTTAAGTAGAATAGTTGTTGCAAAGTTGCCCTGGCAACCAACAGATGAGTATCATTATAACTACAATAACTAAGAGTGGTGGACATTTCATCTCCTCCGAATAAATGTATGGATTTGACCGGTAATAGTACAGTGACTGGTTTTAATAGAACTTGAAGATGTGTACAGTTCAAGTGGAACTTCATTATTTGATTAGTTTAGTAAACATTTGTGATTTGACCGGCTTAGTTGAACTTCATGATTTGACCGATTTAGGTAGAACTTCGTGATATAAACGGTTTAGGTAGCACTTCATGATTTGACCGGTCTAGTAGATCTTTGTGAGTTGACCGATATAGGTAGAACTTACGGATTCGACAAGTTTAGGTAGTGGTTCAGGATTTGACCGCTTTTTTGGTTGAATTTCTGGATTTGACCGATTTATGTAGAACTTTATGATTTGACCGATTTAGGTAGAATGTCATGATTTGACCAGTTTAGTAGAACTTCATGATTTGACCGCTTTTATCAGAACTTAATGATTTGACCGGTTCAGTAGAACTTCGTCATTTGACCGGAGAGAAGCTTCAATGTCATGTTTATACTTAAGTTTGGACTAATTTGAATTTACAAATGTGCGAAGTTTGCATAGTAGATGATTTTAATGAGGACCATGTTCCACATATTCGCAATCTCGTATGTACGGGTGTGAACGAATAAAAAAAACCCCCAAACAGTACTAGCATAAAGCGAAATGGAGACACTAATAAAACACCACTACGGCATACGGCACGACTGAAATGTTCCAAGGAACCGAGGTGAATAGGTTATTGATATTTAACAATATTTATATAACTATGTCTGAGGTTAATGCATTTATGTCAACTCCCAATCACGATACAATGGATAAAACGAGAACTGTTATGGCTATCCGTTTCACAGAGAGGTTAGCCTGACATACAAGGCTCCGGACCTGCTCTATCACAGTAATCATTGAAACTATACATTGATCACACGTCCATGTGCATTAAGGGATAATGTAATATTGGTATTTTAAATTGTCTTGTTCTTCATTTTTCAAAGCGATCCCCCACTGATTTTAACGAAAATATTTTTTTAAGTTCTCGGTTATTTGTTTTTGGTAAGAATTCAGGTTTGTAAATGCAGGTTTGTGTATCATTATCCTTTTGTAAATCATAATTTGGCAATGGAATTGACACTACTGAACAATTCGGTTTATACTTAAAGGAGCATACAGTACATTTGGACCATACTAACTAGGCTTTATACAAACATAATATTTTAACATTGGATCAGAAGTGAAAAGTGCTTGATTGATTGACCTCGGTATTGACAGTTTGGTGTTGGTGTCCATCCATTCCAGAGCCAACCAGCAGGTATAAATTGATCTGCACAATACTGAAAAATCTATGATCTTATTGTTTGAGCGACGCCATTAAGCAGCAACAAACTTCATATACCACATGGTTCGATTATTTCTGTTGGTATCAGGTACCGTTATGAGAGATAAATCCCCCATGAGCGTGTTATCTTCCGTGGGTTATGAGAAAAATGTAAATGCGCCGCCAGGTATTTGTGAAATAATGACCAAACCCGCGCGAGAGCTGATATAACCTTCTCGCTGTCGCTCAAAGTTTACATCAAATACCAACCTTAGGAAAGTTATTACAACCATTATCATGATAAAGTGAGTAATCTAGCAGACACAATTGGGAGAAGAAATTATATCTATATTCAAACAAGAAATATTCACGAGAAAATATTAAATTCTTCTTCACCAGATTCGGGGACGTATACCAGAGAGAAAAGCGATGTTTCCACAAATCAGCAGAGAATCCTTCATTCAAGAACCGGCATTGACAGTCATTGCTGAACCGAACAAGTAATTATTTGTTCAAGTAGATCAAACAGCCCTATGCTCTGTTGACAGGAGTACACAGTCATTACTGGGCTCGACAACTGAGACAACACATAATCGAACAAATCAATTTACCATCTGTTGGGCAAATATAGTTAATGATGGTATAAAGTTGTAAATTCATTATTGTAAATTTATTACCATAGTGTGGTAATCTTGGTCTGTGAAAAGATATAAGTCGGTTCGTCCATTTTCGCTTTTCCCATAAACAATTTCTCTCAGTGACTACACATAGATGCATAATGCAGTCGCACTTTATTTGCACGGGGCACAAACGTCAAGTTAAACCAAACGTGTCTTTGAAAAGTCATTAATTTTTAGAAACCATGTTCGCTGCACAGCATTTAAGTGTTGTCCTTGTAACAAATCAATAGTGTAGTTCGATGTTTATAAAAAATAGATTTCTTTTTATAGTGCATTTTATGTTCCATGTTCCATTCTGAAATCATACATGTGCTTTCGAGATTCCAATTAGTAAGCGTACATGCATTGGTGAACGTAAGTATTACGTAAGTACCCCAAACAGATCTAGAGTACATCAATACTGTGGAATGATTTACATCTTGCCGTCTTTATGTTTACTGTTGGCGTGAGCGGAAGCGAAAGTTTAAACCCGGCGAGGTCTTTTGTTTATAAATTCACGGTAAAACTTTGCTAAATATTTATTCAGTAGCATTATGTGAGATACTTGATACAGAAACTCAGCACAACAGAAATAAACAAAAGCGTCAAGCAGCAATATCGTATGAAAACATTAGGATGCTGCTGTGCAGGTTTGAAGACTTGACCCAAACAGGATGTCAACTTTTGCACATACACACGGATCAATATCTGATGATGTTTTCTACATTTAGCAGTTGCTAAAAGCTGCAAAAGCTCGATGAATTCTGAATGCATATTTCAAAGAAAAGTATTGCACAGGATGGCGCAGTGGTTAGCGCGTCGGCCTAGCAATATACAAGCCTTGTAGCTTGTCGTTCTAGTCCCTAAGCGGGATCTCTTATTCAGCCCGGAAAAACAGGAGACCCGCTACCGACATGATGTTTGTGAGACCATGGTGATGTGGCTAAAAGATTGCCAAAAAGCACGTAAAACCCCAAATAAGCCGATTTGAGGTGGCCATTTTTGACTTATTTGTGTCTTATCAATAAACTTGCTTGTTGAATTTAAAAACCCCTAGTTGTTTCATGTTTCACTGACCGGACGTCAAATAGAGCCGTTTGACGTCACAACTCAAAGAAAAGTCGCAAATACATAAACAAAGTTGATAAATAGTTCTTTCAGGCGCCCGGCGTTACTATTTATTTTGGAGAAGCCTTTGACTCGGCTTCAATTAGAGGCCCGTCGGCTATTGAAGGCCTGTAAATATATATGAACACCTGTAACCCAACTTTCAAATGAGAAGTCCATAAACCACCACTCGTGACATGCCGAGGGCCGTTTCCGATACACGTGGAGTTACCGGAAACATTATGTCATTAACAACCCTAAGACTAAGAGGGATTATTAATTGTATTAAATGATAGACATGACGTCTATTAAAACACCGCCGTCTACTAGAGAAAATACGGTACAACTCAAGTTCTCCCACAGTCTCAGTATTGGCATCGTCACGCATCTTCAATGGGAAGCCTATTGTATGCATTAATTTTACCTTTCTAAACGTGTTAAGCGCAAACAATGATGTCTCCCCTGAAAGAGAGAGAAGCATTGTTTTTGGCTTCGACATTGGGGCAGCAACGGTGACGACGATCTCGTTTCGTTCCCGGACCGAAAACCGCGTAAAAAAGCTCTCTGGTGTTTATATATAATCCGGATATTATTATCATATGTGTCGGTTTGTTAATGGTAATTATATATTTGTGCCGTTTCCTTACTTGATGTGTTGCATTCTATCATATGGATTCAATCTCACTTGCGCTATCAATCCTCATGGTCGTATATATTTAATAATGTTATTGTCATAAACATTATTTTTTTTCATATACATGTGTTTTTTGGTTTTTCATGTGTTGCATCATCGAAAAGAAGTTACTCTTCCAGTAGGTATCTGGTTTCAGACATCCGGAAATTCGTTTATCCAGACATATTTTGAAAACACGGAAGCGTCCGTACAAGCAGGGCACAACTGTATGATCAATTTCAGTGTCCGTCGCAGTGACCATTACATTATAAAGGCTTGTTGTTGAGCACAGATATTGGTTCTATCAAGAGTAATGAATTACTCGCCGTTTTACTATAAGTCATCTTATTCAATCATGAGTTGCCATATTCAACGATTTTGTTAAGCACATACATTGGTTCGATCATCAAGAATTCTTCAACGTGTACATGTTACTGTGAGTCATCTTGTTCAACCATGAGTCACCTTATTCAACGATTGTTTCAACACCAACATTGGTTTTATCATCAACACAATTAATTAATTATTGAGCGTTTTACTATGAGTCACCTTATTCAACAATACTGTTAAGCACAACTATTGGTTCTATCATCAGGAGCAAGGAAAAGGTTTTAGCGTTTTAGTATGAGTAATCTTTTTCAACCATGAGTCATCTTATTTAACGATTTCTTTTCAACACAGACATTGGTTCTATCATAAAAAGCAATTAATTATTCACCGTGTTACTATACATCACCGTATCAACCATGCTGTTAAGCACATGTATCAAGAGCAATGAGTCATTCAGCGTTTAACTATACATCACCTTATGCAACCATACTGTAGAGTACATATATTGGTTATATCATCCACGTCAATGAATTAGTCAGCCTTTTACTTTGAGTCACCTTATTCAGCTGTGCTGTTAAGCACATACATGTGTATATTGGTTCTATCATCAACACCAATTAATTTATTATTCAGCGTTTTACTACGAATCACCTTGCTATTAAGCACACGTATTGGTTCTATCATCAGGATCAATGCATTATTTAGCGCTTTGCTATAAGTCACCTTATTCAACCATACTGTTAAGCACAGACGTTGGTTCTATCATCAACACCAATTAATTAGCTATTCGGCTTTTAACTATGCGTCACCTTATTCAACCATACTGTTAAGCACATATATTCGTTCTATCATCAGGACAAATAAATTACTGACCGTTAAGCATACATGTAAGTCACCTTATTCAACCATACTGTTGAGCACAGACATTGGTTCTATCATCAACACCAATTAATGAATTATTCGGCTTTTAACTATGCGTCACCTTATTCAACCATACTGTTAAGCACAGATATTCGTTCTATCATCAGGACAAATAAATTATTGAGCGTTAATCATAAGTCACCTTATTCAACCATACTGTTAAGCACAGACATTGGTTCGATCATCAGCAGCAATTAATTAATTATTCAGCGTTTTACTATGAGTAACCTTATTTAATCATGCTGCGAGGTACATACATTGATTCTGCAATAATTATTCAGCGTTTTGCTATAAGTCACCTAATTCAATCATGTTGTTAGGTATGGACGTTGTTCTGTCATCAATGAATTCTTTCGTGCTATCTGTGACCACGATTTCATACATCGTGCTGGTAAGCAAGGACTTTTATTATTTACCATTATTCGGTCACGTTGTTAAGTATAGATATTAGTTTTATCATCGCGAACAATGAATTCTTCCGTGTTTTACCATGAATATGACTTTCGACCGTTATGCTGTTAAATATGGACGTTGGTTTTATCATTACGAGCAATGAATTATTCTGTGTTTTACTATCAACGATCATGACCTCAAACCGTCATGCTGTTAAGTATGGACATTAGTTTTGTAATCAAGACCACAGAGCTCAATCATTGTTCCACAGTCAGTGATCATGACCGAATGATCAGTGACAGTTAACAAGGAAACCAATACTAAATGACATGTTGCATTTGGGATTACATTCCTCTGGAACGTAATTAGTCCGCCACGTCCTGCACCGGACCTGCACCATTAGGCACCAATCATAAGCCCATAAAGATTGGTGATATACATGTAGACCATTCCGTCACTGTTGTTAGAGTATGCTCGGTGCCTGGGCCGCCTACATAGCCCATCTTGAAAATGGAATAAATTCCGCATGCATTCGTTATAATTATTATCAGTGATTGTATTTCTGGGTATTTTCATTCGGTTCATTATTGCAGACAATGGGCTTAATATGTGATCATGTTCTTGATCATGTTTGGCATAACTGTTGTATTACATCAACTGACATTTGATATATATGGATGACGAATTAGCGAAAATACTGGAATGTAGCGTTCTGATTCTGTCATGCTGTGTCTGAGGTGAGTTGGTCTCGTGCCATGCACGGAGGTCACGAGCCTGCGAAGTTAAGCAACGTCGAGCCCGGAGAGTAGTTGGAGGGATGATCGGCTGGCGTTGGAAGCTTCCAGGCCTTCAAGGGTTCACCCCTGCCTAGCACCGAGACGCTAGCAATGTCAGTGGTGTCATCTTGGGGAAGTGACTTTACTCGTAAATTGCCTCAGTCGACCCAGGTGAAACTGGGTACTGCTCCTCCATCAGGAGTGTTGTTGACCTTCTAGCGCCTAGTGGCTGCTTGGGTTACATCAGTGTAATAATGCCGAGCGCTTTGAGCAAGCTATACAAGCCTGGATTTAGCGATATACAAGACTTCATGTTACTACTATTATTATTATTATTATTATTATTATTATTATTTCTTTCTGTGGATCTTTCAGTTATAACACTACCCACCTTTGGGCCTAAATTAAATATTTTCCTCTACAACTGCAATGCTTTTTGTTTCCGTTACAACCTCTTGAACGCGTTTCAAATACTTGGTGTGTGCGTTATATGTTGTATTACTATTTTAAATACCATTCAATATATTACTGCTTCAATACCATCATTTAAAGTTTTGACATTCCTGTAACCTTATGTTCAAATCAGAGCTTTTGTTCTCGCCGCTGCGCAGCTGTCATCTTCACAGCAAGGGTCCTATAAAATCATCGTCGTGATCATTATCATTATCATTGTTATTACAACTCACCGCGTTCTAAAGCATTATCTTGTGTGTCACCGACAGTGGTAAGCGGCATATTGGTGTTTGCCCGATGCTCTTGATGATGTGGACCTTGTTGCATTTCACTGACACCATCTTGTATTTCAGTGACCATGACATTATCTTTAGAGTTTGATTATATTTACATTCTGCGTTAATGCATACAACTCTCAGCATATTAATGAATAGTGTGTAAGCAGAGTAATGATTTAGACGTTCATAATCTACACAAAACAAATAACAAACAGCGCATTTTATCCTGACGTGTTTTCGAAGTGGTTGAAGTTGGGCAGATGCATGGGAAATTGAACATCTGTCACACAAGGCTTTTAAGGTATATTCGCTGAGTCCACCTGATTGAGCTGATCAAAGCTACTGAGTTCCGGTCGCAGCTTTTTGTCAATAATGTAGCCACATATCCAAAATATCTGTACTATTGCATTCGTCACAAGCTGTTTTTGACGTCTACTGTAATCATCTATTGATCAGTCATTTATGTTCTTAAAGCCGAAAACTGACATAGGCTTAATTTGGCAATGACATGACTGCTTGTCAACTGTTGACAAATTTGAAATTAGGTCATGTGAATAGAATTGCGTTGTTACCATAAATAAAAAAAACCCTGACTTGTTTGCATAACATGTCGCTAGGGATATTGTGATGAAGAATGCCTGTGCACAATATAATGTGTGTACGTGAGATGACAAGACAGCACATGTACTTTGTTAATTCAAGCGCTTCGTATTTCAGTATCATTCTATTTAGGAGATAAACCGAACGGGGTTTTTTTCTCGTGGTCTAACGTAGTTTAGAGCGTGCGCGTGAGGGTTGAAATGAAACGTTTAATTTCAATTGCTTGTGTGCCAGTTTCAGAAGGCATAACTCCCTTGTAGCTATCTGACACACACGATTGAGACATGGTCTTGAGAAGGTAATTTGAAGCAACTGTGTCCATTCACTGTTTCGTTTGCCACATGGAGACTGCGTATACTCTATAACATGTGTCTGTAATTATCATTTTCGTGACAGGAATTTAAGAAAGCTCCGTTTTATGTTGTACTGTCTTCCATATTGAATCCGAAAATGAGAAGATCCATTTTAAGCTGTCCAAGGCCAACATAAACTGACACCTGAATATCGTGTTGGTGTACTTAAGCCGTATGATCCATCACGATTACTGAGATCACCGAATCATTAAAGTGTCTGGTGAAGATGTCACGCATAAGATCGTATGATAACCGTTCATTTAACTTGCTCACCAGACACTCTCTAATTGCCAACAGATAAACATCAAAGTTAGATGTCGCCAAGAGCAAGCTGAAGACATATCGTTTTAACAGTGTTTACCAAGAGATTTTATAATTTGTCAGAAATTCATAAACTACGATTTTAATGGGAAAGTTAACCTACCAACGCCTAACTGGCAGCTTGGGTTGTATACTCCCTGGGGAGTTGACGAATGTTGTTGATTGTAGAATATGCCAATGACTGGGGTATTAATGTTGAGCGCTTTGAGCACATTATTATTGCTATTATTGTTTGAGCAGTGCATGCGTGGAACGTAGTGCTACATAAATCGCGAATTGTGCTTGATTAATTAACAAGTTTATTATAACAGCAAAGAAAGAAGCGAATTATCTTTGCCCTGCATTGTCTGTGATATACAGGAATAGGAATATATTTTTCTTTCCTTGATCTATATTGGTCTGAAATTGACCAGCAGTTTTCATTAAGACAGGAATAAACTTCCCTTATGTTATTAAACCATATTAATCTTGACTAGCATCATCTAACTAACCAATATCGCAGATACAAGACATACATAACTTGTCTTTAGGTGACCTTGACTAACACCCAGAAAGGTATAAGCTAGTCGTGTGTTGTATTGCCCATATTGAACATTTCAAAACAAAAAATGAAAACAACCCAACACTTTTCGCGAGAAGAAATAGTTGCCCATGTTAATTTTGATTACGTAATCATTTCAAATAAAGCAAAAGTATTTAATTTACGTTGCGTCCAGTCGCAGTATGGTTGTCCGTATGTTGAGTATTATTCACATTTTTATCGTTTTACTAAATTTTGTCTTGCTTGACAAATTCATCATCTACATATTTTTTCCCTACACATTACTTACGTGCATATTAATCAAATACAGTTGTATTTGTAAATATATAAGTACAAATACATAAATATATAAATATCTAGACTTATGCATATATTTAGCATTCAGTGTATAACTCATTGATCTAGGACAACGATATGAATGGAAAATGCTAAGATGGCTGAGAAATAACACAGAATTCCAAGTTATAGCTTGGTGGCTGTTTGTTCTAAATATATTTCCCACTTTGAGACAATTTGAAAGTCACTAAATCAGCATAAGTAGCTGACTATTTCCAACGTGCAAACATCTGTCGCTATGTGTTCATTTAATGTCATTTAGTTCAAACAACAATTGATGCAAATACTTTGTAACGAATTAACTATTTGTGTTTTCGAATACTGATGATGCGTTTGATATTGTGAATTATTAATGTGCACTTAATCAACTTTTCCAACAAAACTATTAGTGTGGAGACGGTATATTCATTTTCAGCAACCCGTTCATTACATCCAGTATTGTAACAATTATTCACATTAGGAAAATCCTCCGGAGGCCATAACTTGATCACAAAGGATTTTAAGGGTCTCTCTTTGCAGACGCTTTTAGACATACCTGACGTATTGAAACACAATGCCTGTTTATCATAAGCACAGCGTACAAATACGTAATATATTACCAATGATCACTACAAAATGGCCGCCAATAATATTTCATACATCCCTACCGACTGGCTGGCATCAGAAACATATCATGATCATTAGGGATTAATAAATCTGAAACTACTGTATATTCTCTTTTTGTATTACGGCTTAAAAAAGTAACAGAGGCAATCTACCTCCACTTATAGAAAGACCAGTGCAATGAGTCACATACACTTTACGATTGCCTTCCGTAAGTCTGCCCTTTGGCTTTAAACGACTGTGATGTTATTTAACGGAATATCCAACACTTTTGTATTAAAAAAAAATACTAATGTAGTTTATCCAGTTCACTTTAAGTTGCAGATAAGATCATACAAAATCACACAAAAGTTCTATGATCATGAGTCAAAGCTCTCTTACCTATTTTTGGATCCTGTCCGAGTACCACGTTCACTCCAACGGCACAACTACATATGGCGAGTGCCAGCAATCCCAGCATCGTTGTCGCCATTACAGTAAAACTGATTGTTGTGGCTTACTGTAGAAGCACGGTGTCTACCTGCCTAACCGTAGCTGTATATTAGCATCCCGTTGATCGATACACTTCAGATACGCTTGAATGTAACATAACGTGGATATTGCCATACATTAATTATTTACCATCCTCAAAACAAACCATCATCGAGATGCCTCAGATCAGGAGACATAAGCTATGTATGGCCATGTACCTTCAGTCTAAATGAAGCGCCTGATTGAAAAGCTATCCTTGTACCTGGGCTGGCTCAAGGTACCAATTGCGTATGATAACCTGAGTCTACAACACTTGATACACCGGTATTGATTCTATTCCCCGAGGTATTCACTAGTGAATGGATAGAAGGGAAAGACACACTCCATTCTCTCCATCTATCAATACCCGAACGAGAGTTTATTGTGTGTTGTGGGGAAATATCGTACATGACACTCCGAGCAAATGGCCGCAGCAATTAAACTATTTCGATCTTTGTGCTTGTTCCTCTATGCGTTGAGAGATTTGACGAAACAATTAACAGAGGAATCAATAAACAGTTACCAGTGCTATTGCACAGATTCTATTGCGTGCGAACTATACCAGGAAATGTATAAAACATTAAGTATTTGTTCGTACTTTAGTATCATATTCGTTACATGAATTCCGTGCGATGTGGACACTCCGTTTCGAGCCATGGAGCGTGAAATGTTTTTGCTGCGAATCGATTGTAATTTTCTGTCGAGATAAATGAATTTGTTGTAACAGTTACTAGTTTACATACACGCGAATACAGATTATTTGTAATTGCTTTGTCTCAGAATAGAGATTAAGTATATACTAAAGTGGTAGGCAAAAGAAAATGCACGCTTGAAAACTTGCTGCAAGAATAACTATGGAAAAGCAGGACAAAATTCGCTTGTAACTATTCTGAAATTTCATGTATGGTCATTCAATTGAACATACATTTTATTTCAGTTCAACATGAATTTTCGTTAAGTTTTCTTTTGTAAGAAATCAAAAATCGTGGGCAGTTTCTTTTGCCCGGCACTTCATGTGCCATGCATGCTTCTTTGCGAGTAGAGCTGAACTAAACTCGTTAGTTGTTCTAAATATGTCACTTCTGTTTAATATAAATGAGCTCAGTGACATTTGGCAGGTAGTAGACCAATTTACTCAAAGAGTTCACTTCTCTACTGATAATTGCCAGGCAGACAGACAGATAATTTACTTAGGTCTCATCCCAAACAAAATATACATGTATGTATGTGGGACACTCCAGTGGTTTATAAGAGGCACACACTGTGTACTTAAAAATCAGAATATAATACATGAAACAATTGCTTAATGATCACATAAAACATAGCTTCCCGTTTTGAGTCAGACCAACAGTAAACAATAAAGACACTGACTTGCTTTTTTGGGGGGAGGGGGGTTAATCCCTTGTGCCGACAACCATTAATATAGTGAAATAAAGAAACGAATAGATACCTATTTCTTGCGTTTAATGTCGGCTTTCATAGCTGACAGGACAATGATAAAGACGCTAGTCGGTCTCACTTTGAACTGAATCCTTGCCACAACTTTGACTGGAACAATACCTGTCGGTACTCCAACTTTATTTTTGTTTTGGGATTACAGCACTTTCCAAGGATAACAAATTTGGCCTGTTGATAAATGAGAAGATAATTTCCATTTTTGGCAATATTTACAAAATACGTCCAAAGTTTCTTGTAGACTTTGTGGGTAACTGTTATCCGAGTTTATGATCAGTTTAGTCTTAGGATTGCAATGTTGAACTTGGCTGTAGAGTTGACCAAGCGCTCTCAAGGAAGCTTTCTGGTAGGCCACCTTAATCATATTATGATAACTTAGTAGAGAATCGTTATGAGTAGCAGAGTAACAATATTTGGGTTACTTGAAAATAAGTATACTCTATTTCATCCCCTTTTGACAGTTACTTTAGGTTTGCAGTGCAGTAGATGTGCATTCGTTATTCGTATCAATAATTATTATTATCGTCTTTGTTTGTAGTTTTAAGGAATGATATATTGTCAAAGTTGACTGGTTTTACGAAATGAAGAACATCCGCTATCGTCTTTAGCCAGCGCACACAAAACGAACAGTTGCACATAGAGATAGGGCTTGCAAAATGATTTATGTACTTGTGAAATATTTTCTTCAATAACATCGATAGCAATTGGTCGCTGTTTGCTTTTTATGATGAGGCTAATTTGTATCGATTAATTCGATGTTATACTTTGGGTACTTGCTTCTACCAAGCTGTTGCTATCTAGAAACTAATTATGAAGTAACCTTTGAAGTATTACATGTATGTCTTTGATACATTGGACTCGTACTCGGATAAGCTGCCTGAGCAAACACTCAGTGTTTACTGATAGTTGTTTAAATGTTCTATTTATTGTGTATATATGTCCAAATGTTTTATTCATCGAGTGTGTGTTGGGGGGGGGGGGCTGGAAGATTTTTCTCTTAACACTAGTTATTTATGCC
>JAUELE010159895.1:0-13872 GCA_031471655.1 Diodora aspera
AGGTTCCCCACATGGAGTATAGAAAGGCCCATGACAGACACATTTGCTGCTGCTTAAGGCCCGACAGACACCCCCAAGGGGCCCCACGAAATTGACCTAGATCAAACATGGTAGGTACTACATGAAACCAAAAGGACAATTACACTTGGGGGCGTCTGGCGGGTCCTTTGCAGAAAACGATTTGTCTTGCATTGTCCATTCTGTGCTCTGTGGGATGTAATTGTCCATTTGAAATTGATTTCATGTAGTATATACGATGTTTGATCTGGGCCAATTTCGTGGGACCCCTTTGGGGTGTATGTCGGGCCTTTAGCAGCAGCAAATTTGTCTCTCGTGGGCCTTTCTATACTCTATGTGGGGTACCTGATCGTTTAAAACTGGTTTGAGATGGTACCTTGTATGTTTGATGCAATGCATTGTTGGGCCCCCCTTTCAGGTCAACAGGGGCCACACGCAGCAGAGGGTCTTCGACAGACATTCATATCTGTACTTGTTAGGTCACATCACGGATTCTTCTGTGTTCAGATGTTGGTACCTCGTTTGTTTGATCAAATGCTCTTGGCTGCTGCTCTCTCAGTTTTCTCAGTTGTTCTTTCATGTGACATGCTCATACAACTTGCAATTTTCTAGTCCAGACTCGTTTAATTTACGCTCAACTAGTACTAACCGTGTAAATCATTTACGAACTGACGTAGTACGTATTGGAAATATCCGGTCGCCTTTGTTAATTCAGTTCAATCCATCGCTTTCCAAACTTGGCTGTATTTTTCAACAGAACCCATCACTGAAATACAAAATTAAGATATCAATCAGTGCTAATTTACATCAATACATTAATTTCCTTGGTTTTTGTCATATTAAGCTCGTCCATGATAAGTGGTGTGATTGTTACGCAAAATCCCATTTGCAAAGTCTGTCTGTTGTGATGTACATGTACAAGTAATGGGCTGCAAAGTGAATAAAAACACATTATGTGTATGTAAAGCACCTAGTCACTGTTGCAGCCATGGCCCCATTAAGTAAGGTACGTTAAGGTAAACCATTTTAACATAGTTTTGTCCTGATCGATTACATATAGTAATACATATTTGACGTGAGCTGTGTTGATGGAGAAACGGTTGAGATGATGACATATCAGGCGGTTGTTAACATTAATAATCGTCTCTGTGCTTGGACGACGTAAACTATAACACATTGTTATCATGTATGTTGAGAGTGACCAAAATATTAAAGCAGAGAGGCTTAACAACATTTGTGTAAACGAATTCCGAAGCATATACATGTATACAATTCAATTAACATTCTTTTGTTTTAAGTGAGAGTCATATTCAATCAACATGTACCAGTAGGCTGCACTTGTTTGAAGTAAGAGTCACTTTCGATTACTATTTACTTAAAGTAAATGTCACATTCGATAAACATTCTTTGAAAAAGTTTTAGATAACATTTTGTAAGTGAGAGTCAGATTCCGACTTGGTAACATTTGCTAAAAGTGGGAGTTCGATTCCTATAACATATAAACTAAGAGTAAAATTCAATTAACATTGTTATAAGATGGGAGTCACTATAACATATAAACTAAGAGTAAAATTCAATTAACATTTGTTTAAGATGGAAGTCACATGCAATTACCATTTGTTTAAAGTAAGAGCCAAATTCAATAAAACCTTTGTTTGAAATAAGAGTCCGATTTGATAAACATTTGTTTATGAATGAAAGTCAGATTTGATAAACATTTGTTTATAAATGAAAGTCCGATTTGATAAACATTTGTTTATAAATGAAAGTCAGATTTGATAAACATTTGTTTACAAATGAAAGTCAGATTTGATAAACATTTTGTTTATAAATGAAAGTCAGATCCAATAGGCATTTGTTTCAAGTGAGAGTCAGATTCTATAAATATTTGGCAATAAATGAAAGTCAGATTTGATAAACATTTGTTTATAAATGAAAGTCAGATCTGATAAACATTTGTTTATAAATGAAAGTCAGATTTGATAAACATTAATTTTTTTTTATAAATGAAAGTCAGATCCGATAGGCATTTGTTTCAAGTGAGAGTCAGATTCTATAAACATTTGTTTTAAATGAGAGTCAGACTCGATAAACTAAAGATACTTGAGAGTTACAAGCTAAGAACAACTTAAAACTACCTTCAAACCAGTTGTAATTTACATGTATTTCCGATAGCTGCATGTCCTCAAAAGTTGCACGTGGTTCTTCGCAACTTGGCCACCTGTGGTTTATAATTTTATTTTGTTTGTAGTCGCATGTCACTCAATCTCTCCCCGACAGGTGTGACAGCTCACAAGCTACGCTAAATCACCCTTGTCCCAATTGGCCACCTTATTGGGAATTCGAGCCCTACTCTCTGATTGGAGGCACGCGCTTTTCATTGCCCAATCAGGGCCATCAGAGCCAATCAGAGCTTGAATTCACAATAGGGTGACCAATAGGGACAGGGGTGATTTAGCGTAGCTTGTGAGCTGTCAACCCTGTCGGGGAGAGATTGCATGTCACTATGCCTTTTTTGTCAATCCATGGGCGAGATGTATTTCACAAGTGTGATTTCATTACTGTCATCTTAACCGCATTGATTAGCCCATGAAACAAATGTGGTTCTGAATCACCGACTTTCGCTACCAACCATATTATGTTTGGTGGCATGCAAAAATATTTTAGTGCTGTAACGTAGCAGTTGATATTTAAGTACATGTAATTAAAAAACAAATTCAACAGACCTACCCTCCCTAAATTTTGAAGAGAGGTAATCGGCACCACAACAGTTTTTTGCTTTATTTAGAAGACATGGCAGCCATCATAATTCTGAGGACTGCTATGTGAAAATAGCTTTTAAAATAAAACATACAAATCTTACCCAGTCTGAATTAAAGTCGAACGCAAACTGTAACTTCATTCAAAATGACTTTTTTATGTGGAGCCACGGGTCACAAGCAGTGGCGGATCCAGGCATGGGCGCGGCGGGCGCGCGCCCTCCCTAACTTTGCATAATCTTAGGTGTATTTATCATGAGAATGACATTTCTTGAAACGGAGACCATGAATGTTATCAATAGTATCACTTTAATGTAGAGACTATGCTTGTATGTGCATCTATATACATGTAATGTACTTAATGATAAGTGTACTTCTTGTTTTCCATCACTTTAATAGCCTTGGATATAGCTCTCTTTCTGCGCCCCCCCCCAAACCAAAATCCTGGATCCGGCCCTGAAAATATGTAACATGGTCAAGGTACGTTGCAAATAAAGCATAATACTTAATAATACTTCGTTCCCTTATTTGTTTCCATCAGTATATTTACGTTTGATATTCCGCGCATTACATAATTACAGTAATATAAAATGTAGTTAGAATGGGATGGAATCAGGGACGGATCAAGGATTTTGCGAAAGGGGGTGTCGAAAGCTTAATCTCGACGAGCGAAGCGAGGAGTATTGTGAGGTCGTTCGGCGATACAAGGACAGGTTTAATTTTAGAAAGCTCTGAGACGCATTTTTCTGCATTTATTTTAGTCCAATTGAGCTGTGTAACTATTCAAAGTAATGCAATATAATTACAGGGGCGACGGAAGCAATTGCAGAGGGGTACGATCCAAGGACATCAGGCGACGGTCCAGCAAGCTCTATGCCCAGCAAGCTCTGGGGTCCAACTAATTGGGGGGAGGTTTGAACCCTGGCCCTTCCCCCGTAAAAAGTGAGGGAATTCGAGCTACACCCCCTCAGCTTTCGCTTCTTTGCCACAAAAATCAATCAACACAGCTGTGGTTAAGTCCAGATGTGAATAAAAAGGTGTGTGTTGGTTTCCGGGGGCATCCTCCCGCGGAATTATTTTAAATTCATATAGAAACTCTGAGACGGATTTTCCTGCATTTATTGGAGTCAAAATGAGCTTCATATAGTCTAAATATTGGCATGTAATTACCAGTCGACACAAAACATAACAGGGGTGGGGTGGATCTAGGGGTCGAGTCACCCCCCGAATCCGCTACTGGTTAATGGGAATGTTATTTTATAAAACACATGAGAATTATAAATTGAAAAATAAAACACACTGTGTATGGCTCTGCAATCTATTTAGCTTTTGAGCCATTCAATCTATATATTTCCTCCAAAATTGTCTGTAAGTATATTTTTCAAAATCTTCCAGCTCCCCCCCCCCCCCCCTTCCCATGATAATCAAAATCAAATAGTCGTTCTACACTTGTCCCAGTCGGCCTAGCTGAAAATGGGTATTGGGGCTGCACTGCGGCGACAACCACCCGTAAGGGTGGGAAACAAATTTCCTGTATATACATGGATAATAAAGTGTTATTATCAACAAATTTAAAAGTGTGACATGTTTGGAATCGAAATACTGTAATAAAGCAAAATCCCGGTATTGTCATTTTTGGATTTACAGTTAACCTTCTTAAATCAGTTTGAAACTGTATAGTATGAAAATCTAAAACTATTTTACCATTCTAAGCATATTTGTGGCAGGTTCTTTAGACCTGAACTTGTTGTGAAGATCAACCAGCTCCTGTTTCTCACTCGCTGAGAACCCTCGCTTGTACTCTCGTCTTCGCCTCTCCCCGTCCCGTGACTTGTAGGTGGCGTCACCTGGGGTCTGCGTCATTAGCAGCAGCGTCACGATGACGCCAACATCGGCTCTCATTATTCTGAAAGAGAATTCCTTATTATTAGTGACAAACACATTATATGCTCAAAGACAAAGACCTGCTAGGAAACTTTAAAGCATTACTAATTCGAACGCTCATTTCGAACACAACAGTAGGCAAAATAAGTTGTGTCTCTTAAACTTAACGTTACAATTTTAAACCGATTCTCAATACGTAAATGCATTAAAATACTGAACTTCCCGTGAAAATCACGTTTGTTTGAGAAACAATAAGCCCGAGAACTGACGTGCGCCCTGTAAGACCGTTCTCTCTTCCTGCTAGAGAACTGACAGTAATTTGTCATGTACATGTATGATGACTTACGGAAGTGACAGTTCATTATCTCTATATCCTTGACACAACTAGCACATCCTATATCTCGCAGCAAATAGAACAATACTATATGTGGTAGTTGTAACAACGCCGCTAAACCGTGCATACCTAACACAGGGGACCGGAGGCGGATACATTTCTCGGAGGGGAAGGGGGCGTCAGGGATGTGGAGTCGCCATGGATTACAGCCCCGAAAAGGCCCTAAACTCAAAAACAACATGACGTAAAATTCAAACTGCTTTCGACTCATAAAATGGAGGGGGACCCAGCCTCTGCCCATCGACCACACTATTGATGACAAAAAGATTAACTGATTTTTCCACATGTAGTTGGCAATATAAATATTACAAGATGCACAACGAAAGATATGACAGCTCAAAACGAGACCGATAGAAATCAAATGCAAGCGATCCCCATCGTAGTCGGCTCATACGTTAGGCATTGTGATACTGGAGTCCTCTTCCATCTCGTGATCATCTAAGGGATATTGAGACAGGAAGGCTGCATGTAAGCATTATGGTTAGTAGTGGTTACTCAGTGTCTGGTGTCTGGTAACCGTATATCACCGGGTAACCGTGTAGACAGCGACCGCCTTCGGTCAGAATGGACAAAGTCAAATACCGGATGCAATGTGAAGTATTTTCTTATAAAACTAGCTCACTTGGTCTTTTTTCAAGCGAAGCTAAGGTTATATCGTTGCCGTTCCATCACAGCCTCTTTGTCTGAAGAATAGTTAGCACCAAAAGCGCTATCAGTTAGGTGCCCGCAGGTACTGTAGAATTCTTCTAACATTCCACAAATAGATGCCAAAGGTAGAACAAATTCTCAAGACCTTGTATCTAAAGCAAAGGTAAGAAAATGATTTTCCCCAATTATAATCTCAAAACCCTTCCTCAAACAAGATACAGGGGTTGGAGATGACCATGGGTTTGAGATCACAATGCACATTTACAGTGCATCTGTAGTCACGCCCAAAAACTTAATGCCATCAAATGAGCCACACTGTCCGTCTGTACCGATCGGTCATTGTGTAGAACACTGTCATGTGACATTTTTAGATACTCAGTGTCGAAATAATTCTCATGTTCAAACATAACGGCTTCTAGTTAAGCCTTGTAGCGTGTAAGTGGGGTGCACTTATGGAGTACATGCCATAGACGGATTTGGACGGGGGTTGAGCCTGCGTGCACCAGGTAAACTCTGGCAAGCATATTAAAGATTGCTCAACTTTAAAAGAACATGATCCAAGTTGCATCTCCAATACTGAACAAAAACTAAAAAAAACGTTTAAACCGGTCTGAGTACAACAACGATATATCATTTACATAACGGCGAAATCCTAAGGAAAATAATGGACGGTTAACTACGTTTTATTCACCGAAAAGTTCCACCAAAACGATGACACGCCAAACTTGGCGAAAATGGAGACAAACCTAGCGAAAACGGTGAACGATTTTGGCGATAACTTTTTCTCACTAGAAACTAAGGGTCATACAGTAGAGCTGGCGGAAACAATGACACTTTTTAAATTACATGTCGCCGTTATGGAGTGTCATCGTTTTAGCCAGTTTCCTATTTGCGTACCTTCCCAAAATGCAATGCGCAATCTATTTTTAGCGTCAGACGACTACGAAAAATCCATTTTCTTTGTCGCCTCAATTAGTATGAAATCTTTGCGTAAAAAAAAATCGGAAAAATTACATCACAAGATGAATAGAAAGACAAGCTCTGAAAATAGAACGGCGTACCTGCATCTTTGATCATGTAATACTTCATCAGGTAAGTGTGGAAATAAAGCAAAATGAGCCAGTTAAATAGTAAACAAACTGCTCTCTGAACCTGCAATAGTATAACTCTCAGAATATCTCATTAAAAGTTATGCCAGCCCCCAATCACAACATGATGCATCAGTTATACACGAATGCTTTGCTCTACCAACTGAAACGCGAGTTGTACTTACTGTGTAATGTTTATCAACTGACGCAGTGTCGCGGACTTTGCAACTTGAGTTCATAATTACATAATGGAATATGGACGCTTTATTCGGTGTCTCGTGATCAGTAATGGTATAACTTGACGTCAAAGCCAACGATGCGATAGAGCGCGGTATTCTAATTACAGCGATGCGAGCGGGTTGATGAAATTGTCCTTTGTGAGTATGAGGCATGAATGTGCATGAATTTCCGCAAATGAAATAGAATTAAAGGCGGTCCATCTCCGAGCTGTGTCAGCTAACCTACGACAGAAGTACCTCGTTGCAGCACATCCTCACTCAAATTATAGTAATGTCCACATACCTTGACAAGTAGCCTAGCAAATACAAGTCCAATCACCTTAACGCTACATCCTGAGCAGAAGTCCTATAAAACGTCTATATATTTTGTCTCGGTCCTTCTTCGAATACAATAAGCATTTATTAAGTACAGGTTTATGCTATCTAATACAACTCCATATAACATCAACGACTACGCGCCGGTGTATTCTGACACGTTCTTTGTATCATTATAAACGATCGAAATCTGTTATTGTTCTAAAATCATTATTTACATACATGTAGTGTACATATTGTTGAGTGTAGACACAATAAAACTGTTCTTAATTCTGTATTCCCTATGTGGAAAATTGGACTTGTCCATTTCATATTGCATGACCTGAATAAACGTCACTACTCTTAACTGTTGATTGCGTGCATGTTGATTGCGTTTTCCGGTTTAAGAAAAGCAGGAAGTGAAGACACGGAAGTAGACTTACACATGATCAACACGTGATACATGTAGAAAAGCACGTGACTAATTTGATCTGATTTAGACTCGGCCCCAGTCTAAAGGGATATTTTAATACAAATGTGACAATTTTTAACTAGATTTATAAAAACAAATGTATTAATAACTAACATGGGCCCCAGTGACAAGCTTATCCCCATAGTTCCACAGTAATCTAGGCTGCATATTCATTATGTAACCAGAGGCGGATTTTCAATGATATTCAGTGTGGGGGGGGGGGGGGGCTCTCGGGCCCCCATTTCTTCCGGGCCACTAGAGTTAAGCCTACTCAGTCTGGTGGTTAATCCGCTACTGTATGTAACACGCTGGATACTCTGTACATCTACAACGTGGAAAGAAGACTGAACTAAAGTCTTGGATCCGAGACTCGATCTGACTGAGCTTGATCGACGCCAGTAGCACTAGTACAGTTATAAAATGATCCCATTTTTACGCAAGAATGACTTCTTCCGAATCGCAGGCTGATCTGTTTAAGGAATAATATTCAGTTTTTTCAAAATGTACTTTTGAAGCATGTTACAGCAAAGAATTAAACACGGATAATATCATAATGCCCGTTAATTAATTTTATACATATCAATTTATAAACATTATTTCGCACAATTTGCGCATGTACTCTTGCATGAATTTTTGCGAGCGTACGAAATCTGCATTACTATTATTGTAGTAGTAGAAGTAGTAGTTATGGTAGTAGAAGTAGTAGTAGTAGTAGCGGTAGTAGCCTAGTGAAGTAGTAGTAGCGGTAGTAGTAGTAGTAGCAATAGTAGTAGCATTAGTAGCGGTAGTAGTAGTAGTAGCGGTAGTAGTAGCAGTAGTAGTAGTAGCGGTAGTAGTAATAGTAGCAGTAGTAGTAGCAGTAGTGGTAGTAGTTGCAATAGTGTTAGCCGTTGTAGTAGTAGAGGTAATAATAATAATAGAAGTAGTAGCAGTAGTTATCGCCGTCGTCGTAGTAGTAGTTGTGGTAGTAGTAGTAGCAGCAGTAGTAGTAGTTTTAGTTGCAATAGTACTAACAGAAGTAGTAGTACCAGCAGCACTAGTGTTAGTTGTTGTAGCAGTAGAACTACATGTTATAATGGCAGTAGAAGTAGTAGCAGTAGCTGTCGGCGTCGGAGTAGTAGTAGTGGTAGCAACAGTAGTAGTAGTAGTGGCAGAAGCAGTAGTAGTAGTAGTAGTTGCAGTTGCAATAGTACTAACAGAAGTAGTAGTACTAGCAGCAGTAGTGTTAGTTGTTGTAGCAGTAGAACTACATGTTATAATAGTAGTAGAAGTAGTAGCAGTAGCTGTCGTCGTCGGAGTAGTAGTAGTGGTAGCAGCAGTGGTAGTAGTGGCAGAAGCAGTAGCAGTAGTTGTAGTTGCAATAGTACTAACAGAAATAGTAGTACTAACAGCACTAGTGTTAGTAGTTGTAGTAGTAAAAGTAATAATAATAGTAGAATTAGTAGCAGTAGTTGTCGTCTTCGTCGCCGTAGTAGTAGTAATAGTAGTAGTAGTAGTGGTGGTAGTAGCAGCAGTAGTTGCAGTTGCAATAGTAGTACCAGAAATAGTAGTACTAGCAGCACTAGTGTTAGTAGTTGTAGTAGTAGAACTACATGTTATAATAATAGTAGAAGTAGTAGCAGTAGTTGTCGTCGCCGTAGTAGTAGTAGTAGTAGAAGTATTAGAAGTCGTAGTAGTAGTAGGTTAACTGACTATAAAACATCATTTCGGCTTGAAGTACTGTACATTTTTCACGACTAATACAAAGCCATTGCACAATAATGCATATACGAAAATAAAATGTTTCAAGATAATGTATTCATGTTTCGCTAGACAGTCCGCGAGCACTGTACGTTCGCCAAGAGTCTCTCGGACACGCTAGTGACGGTCACTTTCTGCATACAGACCAATAGTTGACCAGTGGTTCTCTGTAGATCCGCAGGTCAATAATAATAAACAGAAATGTTACTTTGTGTGTTGTTACTTAAATAATGAACACATAATTATGTGTATGGAGTGCAGGTGTTTTCTGGCCGATGAGAATATATGTTTTAAATACTTCAAATATAATAATAATTGCTGACAAATAAGAACACAAATCGCCATCACAAGTCATATATTCCAGATCAAATCTGTGAATTTTGCTGTCTCTGTTGACTCACTGTTTCCGTATCTTTGGCGCAGGCTGACCGCTTTCAAGTTGCAGCAAAGTTACTATCGCAGATGCTTCTTCATTGATAAATAAATATACTACCTCAAATACACAAAACAATCTAATATTGGTTTACTAAGTTTATTAATTGTTACTGCTCTAAACTGACCATGACGATACAGGATGTTGATATAGGAAACAAGCTCATGTTTTGAGCAGAGAGTTTATCCTTAAAGGGAACATGTACATGGAGTATCTCCATAAAATGGAACAGCCAGTCAGTGGGCTAGCTGTACTAACTAGTGTCTTATATATAACAACAGGGGGCTAGCGGGACGGGGGCTAGCAGAATGATGCCTAAATGCCCCTATGTAATTTGAGGGATAGAGAATATGCAGGGTCGCGATTCTCAGAACGGTCTGAGATACAGTCTTATATATTAACCTGATGTTCTGCAATCAAAGTCTATTTACGAGGAACATAGAGTTATTAGTAATATTCGTAGTAGTACTAGTACTAGTACTAGTAGTAGTAGTATACTACTTCTTGAGATGTGATCCATGGTGCCTCAGATCTGTTAGGTGTTAGCCTGATTTTCGCAGGAGCGTGTTTATCAAGCAGGTCTTTAAGAACTGTATTGTAAAAATTTACTAGCATCTCAGGATCTGATGGAAGATTTTGCACAAGAGAAGAATTCATTAGGTCAGAATAAAAGGAGACTACGCCAATCTTCCTGATGTATCTGCATCTAATGTATTTTGGGGGGCGCGAAGGCATGTCAATATCAAGATCGAAAGAGATTCCATAATGATCTGATGTCTGTAAGTAGTAGTTAAAGTAGTAGTATATCGTTTATTAAGACAATGTGCAATTCATAACATTTTAAATATAAAACGACATATTTTAAGTGTGAGTTTGAGCATAGTTGCGGATGGATACGCAGATTGGCAGAATTTAATAGATCGAAACAGTTTCAAATAAGTTCAAGTTGATATCCATTAAAGAGTTAAGTTGATTTAAAGTGTATAGAAAGTAGTAACGTTTAGATAAACAATGAGCACGGACAGCTATATGTTCATCATTAAACATTTGTAAGGGCTGTATCAAAGCATGCTGGTCACATCTGAGAGACCCACGAAAGGCTTTGGTAAGGTCCGAGTCCAAGTCAAGACGTCTCTGTGTCCAAGGTGTACTGAGAATCCCGTAGTCGTGAAATCCCTGTACCAGGTCTGATATGAAAGACACGTAAATGAGCGAAAAGGGAGGAGGAGAAGAACCGAAGAAGAAGGATGAGGAGAACCGAAGAAGAATAAGGCTGAGGACGAGAACCAACGAAGAATAAGGAGGAAGAGAACCGAAGAAGAAGAGGGAGGAGGACGAGAACCAAAGAAGAATAAGGAGGAGGAGAACCGAAGAATAAAAGGGAGGAGCCGGAGACGGAGAACCAAAGAAGAAAGAGGAGAACCATAGGAGGAGGAGGGGAACCGAAGAAAAAAGAGGAAGAGGGGAACCAGAGAAGAAGAGGGATAGGAGGAGGAGGAGAACCAAAGAAGGAGGAGGAGGGGAAGCAAAGAAGAAAGAAATGGAGGAAAACCGAAGAAAAGGGAGGAGGGGAACCGAAGAAGAAGAAGAGGGAGGAAGAGGAGAACTGAAGGAGGAGGGGGAGAACCAAAAAAGGAGGAAAACTGAAGGAGGAGGGGGAGAACCAAAAAAGGAGGAGAACTGAAGGAGGAGGAGGCGGAGGAGAACCAAAAAGGGAGGAGGAGAACTGAAGGAGGAGGAGAACCAAAGGAGGGGAAGGGAAAGCAAAGAAGGAGGAGGAAAAGCGAAGAAGAAAGAGGATAAGTAAAGAACGAGGAGGAGAACCGAAGGAGGAGAAGCAAAGAAAAACCGAAGAAGGAGGAGGGGAAGCAAAGAAGCAGAAGGAGAAGCGAAGAAGGGAGAGGAAGACAAGCGAATGAGAAGATGCAAAGAAGGAGAAATAGGAGAAGCGAAGAAAAAGGAGAACAGAAGAAAAGGGAGGAGGAGCTGAACCGACGAAGACGGAGGATATGTCAAAGCATGATACTGGTTGTATTTCTCAAGCTAGCGTGAGATAGGCACTCTCCTTGGTAGAAAGTGTCTTCGGTGTAGCAGATACCGTCACGGTCAGTTGGTTGACGACAATGGATCAATCTGACGACTGGAAATCGGTCATCCGTGGCTGGCACTGACAAATTAGCATTCAGCGGAGCATATATTCATTGCTTGCAGCAAGACTGGAACTGCAGAGAAGTGAGATTAGAAAGAATGGATTTAGGATTCCTTGGTAAAAGTTCTCTCTGTTTTAAATGACAGAAATTCTGTCATGCAGCATATATTGACTGTTTGCAGCATATATTCACTGTTTGGAGCACATATTCACTGTTTGCAGCAAGACGGAAAACTGCAGAGAAGTGACATTCAAAACAATCGCCTTCGGAATCAATGGCTAATCGTAATGTTCTGGACCTCTGTTGCTATCCAGCCAGCGCCATTTTAATGTGACAAGTTGTCCAAATGAAGTGCATGTACAGGTGTCTTGGAATAACACAAGCTACAGATTGTAATTTATGAGACACAAATACCTAAGTTTCAGCAAGTCACACAGAAACAACATGTTCTACTACGTCTCCAAGCGATTTACAGCGTTGTTTACATACAAGAGATAAACATACTGTGCAACCAATAAAGTTTTAACTTTTTTGGCAAAATCCTGTGGAAATACTTCTGGTTTGTAAAACAATAAAGACCCCAAAGCTATTAAAACGAACATTTGAAAGTAGATACAAATGTTTAAAGCACTTCGTGTAAAGAGACAGCTTATACAAATCCATGTAAATATTGCAGTCACCAATACCCCCAGGAAAGAGTGAAACCGATAAGCTTGAAATGGTATGTACACGGTGCAGGCCCGTATCAGAGAGGAGTGAAACCACTGGGGACACCTCCCCCCTTTCCCCCAACTCGTTTTTTTAAAATCCTTTTTTCCTTATGTTAGCACCAAATTAACCCCAAAATTATAATAAAATGGGCTGAGATTATAACCATTTTGCATATTAATTTTTCAATTAATTTTCAGCCTTCAACTCATATCTAGTGTTTCTGATGACACATGCACCCAATACATAACACCGGTGACAACTGTGTATATGTACCCGGTGATCAGATATCCGGGTGTCTAATGCCCTTGTCCACCCCAGTATTACACAAAATCAGTGTCAGTTTTCATATGTGCTTGGTACCCAAATATCCGGGTGCATTTCTGTCCAGTGTAGAAATGTGTCTCCTACGATAATTCGATATCAAACCGGTGTCCTCTTTATAATGTGATCAGATACCCGCATAAACGTCTGTGTTGTGTCCAATGAACTCGCGCGGTTCCAAACGCAGTCCCATACAATACTAGTCAGTTTTTACATATACCCAGTGGTTAGATATCCGGGTGCATGTCTGTCCAATGCATAAGTTCCCAAACTGGGGTACGTGAAGGGATTTATACGCTGCTTACCCCTAATTATTAGGAGCAACTTTCACACCCCATTTAATCCCTACCAAGGGGTATGTGGTTGACAGCGCAAAGCTTCAAGGAATATATGATCGACTCTCCACAGCTCGATATCAAACCGGTGTCATTTTATTTGTGTCCCCAGTGATAAGCTATCCGGGTGAACAAATATCTAGCAGCGGCGAATCCGGGGGGTTGGGCGGTCCAAGGGATACAGACCCCCCACCCCCCACCCCACCCCGCCTCATTTGCCGAGGTCGACAGCTTGAGCCTCCCTTTCCAAGAGGCCTGTAATTAACATTTTCATGGTTAACTAAAATCCTAGAACTCGAGTTTATTTTCCCCAAAATGTTCTTTAGGGGGGCCTTCAGGCGCGTCTCCGGTGCAGCAATAACTGGATAACTGAGAACCTTCCTATT
>JAUELE010160006.1:0-13872 GCA_031471655.1 Diodora aspera
AAGCAAATGTGTTTTGTAACTAACATAGGTAAATAGAAGTGATATACATAAGCAAATGTGTTTTGTAACTAACATAGATAAATAGAAGTGATATACAGTAGGGAATTTGTTTTGCAGCTTGCATAGGTAAATAGAAGTTATATACATAAGAAAACTAACACAGATAAATAGAAGTGATATACATAAGAACATTTATTTTGCAGCTTACAAAGATAAATAGAAATGATATACATAAGAAAATGTGTTTTGTAACTAACACAGATAAATAGAAGTGATATACATAAGGGAATTTGGTTTGCAGCTTGTATAGGTAAATAGAAGTGATATACATAAGCAAATGTGTTTTGTAACTAACATAGGTAAATAGAATTGATATACATAAGGGAATTTGTTTTGCAGCTTGCATAGGTAAATAGAAGTGATATACATAGGAAAATGTGTTTCTAACTAACACAGATAAATAGAAGTGATATACATAAGAAAATGTTTTTCTAACTAACACAGATAAATAGAAGTGATATACATAAGAACATTTATTTTGCAGCTTACAAAGATAAACAGAAATGATATACATAAGAAAATGTGTTTTATAACTAACACAGATAAATAGAAGTGATATACATAAGAACATTTATTTTTCAGCTTACACAGATAAATAGAAATGATATACATCAGGGAATTTGTTTCTGTAACTTACACAGATATATAGAAGTGATATACATAAGGAAATTTGCTTTGTAACTTGCACAGATAAATAGAATTGATATACATAAGAAAATAAGTTGTGTAGCTTACAAAGATAAATAGAAGTGATATACATCAGAAATTTGTTTTGCTGCTTACATAGGTAAATAGAACTGATATACATAAGAACATTTGTTTGTAGCTTACATAGGTAAATAGAAGTGATATACATAAGAACATGTTTGTAACATACACAGAGACATAGAAGTGATAAACATAAGACAATTTGTTTTGTAACTTACATAGGTAAATAAAAGATATATACATTAGAACTTTGTTTTGCAGCTTACACGGATAAATAGAAGTGACATATTAGTACATAAGAAAATTTATTTTGTAACTAACACAGATAAATAGAAGTGATATACATAAGACAAATTGTTTTGTAGCTTACATAGATAAATCGGAGTGAGATACATAAGAAACTTTGTTTTGTAACTTACACGGATAAATAGAAGTGATATACATAAGAAAAATTGTTTGGTAACTTACAAAGATACATGGAAGTGATATACATAAGAAAATGTGTTTTGTAACTTACAGATAAAATTAATAGAAATGATATACATAAGAACATTTGTTTTGTAACTTACACACATAAATAGAAGTGATATACATAAGACAATTTGTTGTGTAGCTTACATAGATAAATAGAAGTGATATACATAAGAAAATTTGCTTTGTAGCTTACACAGATAAATAGAAGTAAATTATGCCTTGCTCGGTTCTTACCTACCTGGATAACTGAACTGAGGCGAAATGGGAATGGAACTCAGGTGAAATGGGAATTTGAAATTTACCAGCTAAGGCGAAATTGGAACAAGCTCATAAACCACTGCACTCACTCTTGTTTTTGTAACAATCAACGATTACGCAAGACATTAAGCTGCTACACAACGAAATAGATTTATAATTAGTCATGCGGAGTGTTTTAAAATCAGAATTATAAAAGAAAGGAAAACGGTTGAATATAAAGAAATTTATAATAAATTCAAGTCTTAATACCGCATGTTTGACACGTGAATTAATTTTAAAATAATACTTTTTTTTTTATCTCTAATAGAAATACTTAAATGACAAGATAAAATTTGCAATGTAAGATCAATTTTATTCTGAAAGTGTGAATATAATTCTTAATGGTGACCTCTAGCAATTCAATAATTATTCTATAGGGTTGGAGATTTTTATGACGAGAAACGGTTTTATCCTCATAATGAAATTAAAAGAATAAATAACTCATCGTTGAAAATTTTATATCATCAACGACGCATAGAAATACTGAAGACAAATAATTCTTCTAAGCTTTTATGTAACTTCCCAAATGGTTATAAACTGATTTAACAAATGTTATTGTTTCTTAAAGAAAATTAAAAGGAAACGTTATTTTGTGTACCGAAAAATATGTTTACGTACCTGAAAGTTGTGCACCCCTTGACTGTTTGTCCAGAACACAACGAAGTCGGCATTAGTTACTTCACCGTAGTCAGAAAACCCCACTCCGAATCCTGCTACACCGCTAGTGTCTGCAATAACTTTTATTGAAACTGTATCATTACTGTAGTTGACAGACCATTGAAACTGAATCTTGTGTCCAGGGTCTAACATTACTTTATAGTCATATTCTGGCAAGACGTGTCCAAACTGGACAGCAAGGGTGTGGTTTGGAGTTAGTAAAAGCATGGAAAGCATCAGCACTATCAACCTCATCGTTGTAGTTGTTCTCCTTCAACTCAAGAGAAACCATTCACCCTCAGCTGCGTGGACCTGGTGTGACCTCTCTGTAGGTTTGCCATGGGCATCTCTCATTGGTGGCCGCCAGCATCTTGACAGACTTCCCACAAAGGCTGTGCTTGTTACCTTGCATCCTCCCGTCTTAGATGCTCTGCGACACAAAGCCCAAGACACCAGATGACGCAATTTATAACTCCTGAGAAAGCGCCAGTAGTACGGCTGTAATGATACGTAAGTTTTCAATATTTGCTTTGCAAATTAAGACCTGCGATGTTTGAATTGCACAAGCGCAAGTATTAGAAATCATAGTATGCAGAGTCTTAATTTCGTTTGCTTTCTGAAACCAAACTCTATCAGGAGAGGCCGTTGCAATTATCCCTTTTAATCGTTACCACAATTTATTTTACTTAATTAACGGAGTTATTAAAAGTCCAGATTATTTATAGAAATGTCAATGGGTATGAGAAAAGCGAGCAGTTTCTGTCTGTTAGATTAATAGAGTTCATGTCTTATCGATTCAGCGTGTCTGGTCCTCGTCTTGCGAAATGACGATTCGTAATCAATAAACCTAAACAGTTTTATACCACTTTACATGTGTGCTCTTTATACATAACGCACAGTCATTTGGATTTCTTTTCTGAGTACACTCAATTAGTAGACATTTTTATATATTTTATCGAATATAACAGGCAGTCTTTTGGTTTTGATTGCTTATTCATGACATGTTTAAATAGCATTTTACTTTGACAAGGTTAATAAATAACGGACAGTTATTTGGCATTTTTTCTTATATTACATTATCATCCAACCATTAAGTGTCAGTTCAATCTGCCGTGTAATCAGTCTATAAATAGCTTGGTCTAATTTACAATTGATTATCTATTTATGAGTAGGTCAAATTTAAAACCATAATTAGTCTAAAATCTTTCATAATAACATGCAAATATTTAAACTGATTCTTCTTGTGTTTAATAGTTATTAATAAAAGAATTGACAATCTTAAAATACATATATTCACTGCTGACTGTGCAGTCAGAGAGAACGTGATTTGAATGCTCTGGTACTTGTATGCTTAAAGCAGACACATATTCACAATTTACAGAAGGTATTGAACTGTCGCTGTACTTTTTTCTCACTTTCACAAGAGCGAGTATTTGTCAAGTAAACTCATCCGCACTGTTAGAAACGGAACAATTATTTGAATAAGATTATGGAAATTACAGTTATATTATATCGAATCATTTAGTTCTGATTCCTAAAGTAATTACTTTTAAGTTCACAATGAAGATCATTCTGGCACTTCGTGTTAGCATTGCAAAATAGCTTTTGAGAAGAGGTTTGGAGCTGAAAAACCAACAATCAAGTTGTTTCGTTTGGTATAAGGTATGTGCAATTATATAGCTTATAATTGAAAATGTTTCTGATTAGATCTGAATTATAGAATGCTTTTATATTCAACTGAATCATTCTTTCGCTGATTGATTGTGAGATGCGAGGTTCATGATGCTGGGAGAGTAGAATGTTCGTGGATGATACACGTTATACAGGACTCACGTTGTATTCTGACTTGGCGAGCGTCTTGTCGCATTGGTTGAATTGTTCTAATATGTATGCGTATATTCGTCTCCTCCTTTAGCACACGTACTTTTAATGTAGTCGCAGATTAACCAACTTAAGGATAGTGTTTAGTCACGGGTCTCCTGAATTGCCCGTTCGCGCACCTTCCTGAAATTACATGAACTGGACGATATTTCGACTTTTGCGCAAGCTTAGCTTATATTTTTCAGACAGTAATGATTACTATTCACGAACATTTTCTTTCAAAATAATAGATGGGCGTTTATAGATGCATGAAGTAACGCAAGCTTTATACCTTTTATACTTTAGGAATTAAACTCTGACTTTTTAAGCTGAGTGTGTCACATTGACAATACTTTCATTTTCTACAGTATCAGTTTTGCCTGAGCGTTGCCTGAGCGTTGCCAAAGTTTTTAGTGGTACAACCTTGTTACATTGTTCTCGACATTGACATTCATTGACGTATCGGACTTCCTGTTCAGATATACTGTATTATGTATACGGACTGGTCACAATAGGATACATATATGTAAACGCAGTTCTTGATTTCAGAAAACACATACATACATACTCATAAATTACTTGTGAAAATGACTTTAGGGGTCACATGATGTATCCTGCCAATGGTGATGGTTCATCCAGCGCATGCACAACAATGACAGCAGGTTGTCGGGACCCGTGGTCCGTGGCCCGTGGCCTGTGTCTAATGTATATATGCTATATGTGTAATTATGGGCCTGGATTCCGTACCACTAAGCCCTATTCACTCATGAGAGTATATATGCATACATGAATATATATATTTACATTGGGTGAATAAATATATCATGTGAAGGATTTGCATGTAAGTATAAATACTCTAGGAGTAAATTTGCAAGACCTGAAGAGGTCATGCAAGAGCATAGTTACTCCTATGGGAATATACTGGTTATGAAAATAGTGTCATGTGAACAGAAATGTCATTTGCTTCTGCTAGCAAACCCATTTATCATGTCTAAAATATCATATTCTTGTACAGTTCAGGCGTCAAAAATGGATCCATTGGTCATCATCGACAATCTTCTTCATAATACACATCCAAAAATCATGTAGTCTGTACAACGTCCATGTTCTTTTACCCTGGGCAAGCCCAAAGAAATATGGGAAATCCCTTTCTTCATTTGGAATAAAATAGTCTGTTCATAACGACAGCGACAGAGGGACTGCGACTGTAAGCTGGAACAACACATGAACTTTTAAGATACATGATGCGGCCAATTCAGCTTTAGGAAGAGCTAAAACAAGTACTCGAGTATTTGAGTCTGAGCCCATGCTGAAGGGATCGTTTCTACATGTTAGGACTCGAGAACTTGCACGGGGCATAACTCTAACACTAAACTGAAAGGGGTTGTCATATGGTTGAATTTATAGCAGAGTAGTCCTGTGACTGTGGATTTTCGTTAATGTTATATTTAGAGCATTCAATCAGTCTACAACGGTTTTTATTGTGAATGAATTTTACTGTTTGTGATTTTTGAGAACGCTAAAATAGATCAGTAGTGATCGACGGACTCATAGTCTGATATATTGCAACCCATTTACGCATTTGTCAAACGAAGCATCATTCTTATCCATATTCTATCTGTTATCTATTAATTGTACGCCAAACACCTGCCCATCAACCACACATAAACATACGTGTCAAGATGACAGTGGAAGAATCTTGCCATTGTTCAATACAAGAGAGTAAAATTTTGAATTTTGTGATTTTTTACATTGTGTACTATAAATAAAATTAGTCCTTTAGAAACAAATGTTATGTTTCCTTCGTTAAATGTTGATTAACAGAATATGAAACTATTGAAACATGAGTGTTTATAGTTTATCATCGCTGGACGATGTACTGGACGGAAGTAGAAAATTGATTTGAAAGAATTTATCCTCCCTCTCTGGGCCCACTTCCACAAAGCGATTTTAGCGCTAAGTTGATCGTAAGTCCTTAAGATTGAGATTTTAACATTGAAAAGATATGGTGAAATCTCGATTTTATAGACTTACGATCAACTTAGCGCTAAAATCGCTTTGTGGAAGTGGGCTCTGGTCTGAGCAATGCCAAATTTGCATTGCATTGATGTTGATGTGTATGATGTGCAGGTGATTTGTGTACAGTTAAACGAGAACAGATAGAATATTACTTCATTATTAACACAGTTATGAACATTAACAAAATGCCTGATTGTAGGATATTGTACAGTGTTTCCAAAGGGGTTAAACATACTTTTGTTCAGCAGCTGTAGTGTACAGTAGCTTCACAGAACAAGATGGCAGATGTAGCGCAGATTAAAATGTTGATCCTTCGAGTTTAAAATCAACTTAGCACCAAGATTGCTGTGTAGAACAGGGTCATGGTGATAAGGGTTATTTGATACCCTTTTCAGTGATGTCTTGTTGTTTCTTTCAGTCTTTACATATATACACACGCATAAAAATATACAGACGAACAGACACACACACGCACAACCACAAGGGAGCAGAGCGTTTAGTCGCGGGGTCATGTATTGAACGCAAACGAACTTTCCCAACATCTCAAAATTAAATGTACTGATCTGAGCGCGCCGCTACGCATCCGGATGACATTGCGACTTCTGCGCTAACCCAACTTACATTTGGATATCAGTAGACACGTGGATACACTCATTCAGATGTTCCTCTCAAACATACGCTTATATATACAAACAAAGCACGCATACATCTGAATGTGTATTCAGCCCAACTACTGAAGGGTCACTCATTAGAATAGGCCTAATATGGCACTTTTGAAGCTATGGTTTACATAGCAGTTAGGTGAATCGTGAAATATCCACAATAATGACTGATAATACACGATGTTTGATTATGGACGTTTTATGTAGCAACAGGACATGCTAAAAATCTGTATTTTAAAAATGTCTAGAAATCGAAAAAAACACCAGAACGTACAATGAGTGTAAAAACGCAGCCTTCTTTTCATACCACTGCATATTGCCTCTGTTTAGTTTACACCATATACATTTATTTGTAAAACTCTGTTACTTATATACCCATCATTATGACTTTCAAAAATTACGGGTATGTCGTTACACTGACCCTTCAATAATTGGACTGAATATATATTGCCAGAACTGACGAAAATTATATACTTGTACTTATCCGAAATGATTGAAACTCAAAGACTATGAGGTCATTGGGGCATCGATTGACACACATTAAACTAATTGCATCATGCGTTTGCTATCTATTATTGCACACCGTTTATATTGTACCGTAATTCAAATACAATTGTCAGTTGTCATGGTCGATAACTACTTAATCTCATTTGTACAAGACTGTATGTGCTGTCACATATCACAGTTTCGTGCATCGCATTGGAAGACAAATGGCGGTCCAAGAAGAATACGTGTACAACCCGGAGTCTGTCATTTTAGCAAGGATTCAACACTTTTAAATTGGAGTATGTCATAGTATGGTGATAGATGATTTCACGAGAGACTGAGGTAAAAGTTTTAAATGTTAAAAAACATTTGTCGATTTTGTACTTTTCTCTAATTCTGTAAACGTCAACATGATCAGTCTCTGTATGGTAGTCGACATTAAAAAAACCCCAATACGTCGTATCTCCTCGCTATAGTTGAAGTATATAATTCAACGAGATCTCTACATACGTAGTCGAGTAGTACAAAAAGATAAATGTTAAATTTGTATGTTGAGACGAAGTAGCGCTTTGAGCATGTACGAGTACAGGGATAAGTGCGCATTATAAATATGTATTATTATTATTAATATAAGTCCGTGAACACACGGGCTTGAAAATGTATGTGTAACGAAATAATTCTTATGCAGTTCTTACTAACATTAGAATTTGATTAAGACATCCAGTGGCGTAGAAATGTGACGGGAGGGGCTGTCCCACTGAAAGCGAGCACCACTTGTTGGTTTACTTACAATTTAAAAACATCACACCAGTCTGTATTCTCGGTTTGATATTGGTTGTACATTTGGTTGAGTCTTGAATGTATATATTCATTTTACAACACGAGAATCAGTTTTAGGTACATTAAGTGATATTATAAGAAGGGTTATACTCAAACGAGAGAGATAAACTCAATCCAACTTGGGAAGTGTCGGTGTAATGACCTTCAATAGTTAGGTTAAGTATATATTGCTAAAAGGTATAAGGATTTATGAATCAATGCTTAATTTTTTATTCACGAGTAGCTTAGTCAGCGTGGGCCCAAGTGGAGAGAGATTCAGGAAGTCTGTCCCACTAGCTGCAAGCTCTTCCATATTTATTCAAACAAGTAAACATATTTCCGTCCGTAAAAGGGCGAAAATATCCGAGAAGACGGCTGATCGTTAAACTTGCGATTGGCGGTAATAGCGAGAGAAAGCAAGCGGAAATAAGCTTCATGTTTGATTGAAGAAGTCCTGGCAGAAGCACTGGTCTGAGGCACGGTGGACGGCACAACTCATCCTCACGTGAACCACTTGACTATCAATAGCTCATTGGATTATTCTTGACTTGGGGAACAATGGTTGTTGATGTCGCGTCCACGTGCTTCTTAATTGGAAACTGGAGATGACGTGACTGAACGACTACTTGGATGTCCAACACACACGTTGGTATGATCTGCTAGAAAGCGGTCGGTTTACATTTATATTACATGGCAAAAGTACGGTACGAGATAAAAGATTGGGGATAGTTGGAGGGAGGGGGTGTTGAGGAGATAGTTGCAGGGGAGGGATGTTGCGGGGGAAGGTGTGGGGGTATTAAGGGGATGTTTGTAGGGAGATGTAGGTATTGAGGGGATAGTTGGGGGGGGGGGGTCTTGAAGGAATAGTTGCAGGGATATGTGGTGTTATGATTGAGCAGATAATACTGAATACATCTTTAGCAACCGATGTTGCTTTTTTCGGGTAGATAATTTTAGATTTCGAACGGTACCGGACTTCTTGCAAACCTTAGCTGGAAACCTGAGTCTTCCACTGTCTTACTTGAATTACCATTTTTTCTCGAGTCTGATTAATAATTAAATTTCTAAACTTGGGGAAATAATTGGTTAAGAAAAAATAAAAGAACTTTAATGAGATTAAAATACTTTACAATATGTTGAATTTTAAAAATTCATATTACCAATCAAATGTCTCGTCGCCCTCATTTAGGAACGCGTAAAAATGTGTGATATTTTAGTACATTTCATATTGAAAATACACTCATTGCACAAACAGCTACAAACGATTGACTTGAATCCATATAATTTTTTATAAGCTCACGGGTTGAACTGAACGTACAAGATCTCGACAGTGCAATCAGATAGGATATAATACTCAAAAGAATTTAAGGGTCAAACCTGATACATGTATAAGCATAAACCGATAAAATCTATTTTGCTGTTTGAAGGTTTGTCGGAACTTGCCAAACGAGCATATTTTTAGAAAGGATGTTTCATGCTGAAAATTTACCAATTACATGTACCTTAATAAAGGTTATGAAATGTTAGGAAAATTTGCTTTACGCGAAATGTTCCTTAGTATCTGAAATTCATGATGTGACGGCAGATGAGAAGTTTTGCAGAACAGTATGTTTGCAGACACATGCACGTAGCGCGAAAACGCATTTGTTCTAGAAGGTTTGATACGTGGCTAAGAATCGTGATTCTTGTAATTTTCATGATTTTCATGTCCCCCAAGTGACCCCTAATTTTATTATATATATCGCCGAAGTTTGCATATTCAACACGTGGCAGCGGGATCCAGAGGTGAGTACAATAGGTTTTTAGGCACCGGCCTTGATCACTGGAGGGACAGTACCGCCGAGGCCGTTAGTTGTTTTCTCATTTGGGCTGATGGTCCAAGAGAGCCGTTGGCCATCACAATGATGTATCGGCCCATGCATCTGTATGTGTTGTTATAATTTTCACTTTAAGCGTGCACACAATATGTGTGCCGACATTTGTGGATTTTGGATGCATTATTTCTTGTAAATAAAATAGTGTTGTTCTTCTGTTTGACCCTAGACGTCTTCTGAGTAGTATATAATAATGAAATGCTTTAGATTGTACATTGTCCCATGTAACTACGAGTATGTGTATGACATGTTGTATGGAACTGCATCCTTGATTAAGACCACACAGAAGTATGTCTTTGCAAAAATAGATTTTATTATCACAAATGACAAATGGTAAAACATCAAATATACATTAGTATTGTTGTATTTATTCATACATGCAACACAAACTTATGAAAATATAAGATTCCAAATAAGTTATGACATACTAGTTCATCTTTAGATTTAATTATATTCACTTCAGTATTTTATAATTTTGACAACAGTTTCACACGAAGTATATAGTACCTGTTATTATAACAGAATGCAGCTT
Source organism: Diodora aspera (assembly GCA_031471655.1). NCBI lineage: Eukaryota > Metazoa > Mollusca > Gastropoda > Lepetellida > Fissurellidae > Diodora > Diodora aspera. The sequence goes on from JAUELE010160006.1 coordinate 10,449, forward strand.
AATTTTGACTGAATCCAGAATAATAACTTCTCCCCTGAGAGTTTTGTTTAATACGATATCTGACTGAATGGTGGTCTATGGCGTATTCTGATAAAGTCTCTTGGCATCTTATTTTCTGAAATGAACAGTAGGATGAATAGGTCTTGGACAACACGAATATGATATTGTTGTAGATGAGTTGTTGTTTTTTAGGACAACCATCTGCCTTGCAAATCGGTGCCTGTCATAGGCTACTGTTGTAGTGCAGGTTTAATCGTATGAAGGGTTATCAATGCCTGTTGTGCGACTTGTCATTTCGTAAACACCAGATGAACCTGATCCTCGCCCGCGCCTATAACATAGAAAAAAAGCAAGTAAGACCAGCCGCTGAATCCTCAGCGGGTCATAGATGGCCTGAACGGTGATTAAAACTCGTGCACTAGAAAAGAAATCTGAATCAACGTTCCTCTCTAAGTACTTTCTCAAGTTACATCTTTGGCCAAAAAAATGATTTTTAGATGTTCACAAGAGTGACTATATTTTACCCTGGGCTTGAGATTAAACCAAGGATTCTAATAAAAAATGCGGCTGCGGCTACAGTTACTGCTATGACTTGAGCGATACCACATATGCTTTTAACTATCCGACTAGACTAGCCAAACAACGCGGAAGCTGTGAAGTCATACTATTTATATCCAAGACAAAGGTGAGTGATTGCATGAAGTAGTTAATTATCATTTAGTGTAAGACTAAGAAAATATGTAAAATAGTCAGATCCACTATAGTCACATATGGAATCCTTTTATACCTATTTCGATTGAAACGAAAAACAGCACAGCCGCATTTAATTAATAGAATCATAGCTTCAGTCAGGTCTTTTAAATTAAACTTCGTTCTCACAAAAACGTTCACAAATTGGATATTATTCCAAACAGTTCGCCTTTCTTTATGAATGGAAGTAGTCGAGTAGTCCTCTCAGAACACGGGTGGGACGTTGGACAGGATACCATCACAAGAACACGCGCGCACACACATAAATACACCACTTAACTGGAGCTGTAGTTAATCTAATCTTTAAATATTTCATGTGCGCGAAATGGTTATAAATGCCGTGAATACAATAAGTAACATAAGTAAACTTGAAAATACACCCTTGCATACATTGAGTCAATTCAGCAACCAGTTAGCGGAAAACATTTAAATTCAACATTTCGGTTTTCATTAACATGTTATGCCATTTTCACTACAATGGCCGTTGATCACGCGGAAATGCAATCTCACACTCATTTTCTCATATTTAACATTTAGTCTGTTAAGTCAGGATGGGGGAATGAGTATTTGTTGGGGGGAGGCTTCAGCAAAGATGACAAAGCGTGATAATATACGAAATTATCAGCCTTGCGGACCTTGATCTCAGCATATTAACCCCAATTACGATATGGAGGTGGACAGAGCATTGTAACTGTATGCAGTCACAAGGGTTAGCAATAGTCGCTAGACGCAAGAAACTTACATGAAGTTCAGCAGAAGAAAACCACCCACAATGATGAGAGCAACTAGCACCACTCCAGCCACGGCGCCACCCACGATAGAGCTTGTGTTTTGACTTGAACTGTCTTGAGCCTGCACACTTGACCCAGCTGCAACAAGGTAAAGCATCATATCAAAGATTGTACTGAATAGGACAAATCTTAGCCACAGAGATAACATATATATCTCGACTGCTGATGACGAAGAGTATCCATGGATATTCGGATGCAGTGGCTGACCTTTGCCAAGATCCTATGGCTGCAGAAAGGTGTTTAAATATCTGTGAAACTAGATTTGCTTTTTTTTAAAAAGTTCCTGGAAGTATCTCGCGTTTTCTAGCTGTGCATGAGGCAGAACCAATCAGAGATGACTACTGTAGTGTAAGATGTTCATATGCCTTGACTCGGGGTCTTGACAAACGTTCAGTGCACTGGCTACAACGTTCATTCATAGGGTAAATAATTGCATCTCACATTTACAGTAACTACAATGCCATGTTCTCTGGCATTACTCTGATAGGTCAACTGATGTAGCCAATTACCATCCACGAATAGAACCAACCTTACTGCACCTAATCTACTGCATCATTACTCGCAAGTTTCACTGCATCAAAACACTTATCTTGGTATATAATTAATTACACGAGTCTTTCTGGTGCAAACAAACTGAAAAGGCACAAGTAACACTTGAATAAAATTATATTTTGATACTATTCATCAATCCTTATGTACTGTACACTACATCCTTATTGATGGAAATTTTATATAGTAACGGAAGCGTTTGATCAACATACACAGACCACAAAACAGTTTATACTTACAGCTACAGGTCCCACTCTTTGTCCAAGCCATGCCGCCATGACCGTCCGAGTTGCATGTCACTCTGTTGGTCCCCTTCAACGTGTTACCACTAATACAGTTTATGCTACAAGATGCTCCGTAATAGTTTCTACAGAAAGACGAAGTGATGTAGCTGTTTGGTGGAGGAACGAAATCCGGACATTGCAATACTGAAACAAATTACATCATAAAACCTGGTCATTGAATTATATAATGTATGTTTCTAATTTAGAATACTATGGAAGATCTAAGTTCTGCCATCTCTTAAACTGAGTTTCAGCTCAATTCTACAGCACCGCTTGCACCTGATGACAAGGCCTGTTAGTAAATAATATTGCCAGCATTAGAAGTATGCAGAATTCATCATTATCATAATCATTATCCTCCTGGTTATCATCATGATCACCACCGCCATATCATCATCATGGTCATCATCTTCCACCGGAATCGTCATCAATTTTATATCATTATCCTCTTCCTCATGTATTATCCTTCAGCATCTAAAAAAATGTATTTTTATTCATGTTATTATTGTAGAATACAATGCACAGGAGGGGCGACAATCATTTTCATCATCATTATCATCATCATCATCATCATCAGTGGCAGGAAGAAGAGCAACAGCATATTTCAGCATGAAAAGTTATATTTGACGGAACGCATTTCACATCTACGCGAACATATTCTTACCTGTAATGTTGACTTTGTAGTTACACACGCTGGTTAAGAAGGAAGAGTCCGTAGCCCACACTTGTACTGTATACACACCAGCGGACAGTGGGTTAGGTAAAGGACTCTGGCGAATGGTCACTGCTTTTGCCGAGTTGTCCGTAGCGGTGGCTTTGGGCAGTGTTAACGTTACCATTTGTTGACCTCTGGGAGCTGTAATTGCTACATCAGATGGACATGTGACGTGGGGTCCCTGTACATCTGTTGGAATACAAATGTCCATTGACTGCTCTGGTCAAAACCTTTCCATAACAGGTCAAACATCCTCGACGAGTTACTTCAAGAATATCTTTATACTTTACTAAATACTCATACTGTACTAAATAGGGTCAAACATGGTCTAGGGG
>JAUELE010160117.1:0-13870 GCA_031471655.1 Diodora aspera
TAATAGTTTGTGTTGTTTATTTCACACAGAACGCGCCACCCCTATTTTGAGCCTGGGAACACGTATCCAACTTTAAAACAACCGGAAAATAATAAAATATGGTCCATTGAGTCCACTAAATAGTTTAATTACATCATAAATAATGTTGATCTTACCACCACTGTAGACACACGCAAAGACCGGCGATTGTATCCATATTGTGTGTTGGGGAATATCTGTAGTGGAAATGGCATTGTTTCATCCACTCGCTGAAATCTGTAGCCTGTCACACCACTGGCAAGGGTATAAGTGTCAACTGAACATACCTGAGAAAAAACAACAACCAATGTCCAGTACCACAAAACGATGTGAGCTTTCCACCAATTGTAAAAGCAGCGAAGCAAAACTTATTTCTGTTGCACACGAATATTCCGTGAGGATTATAGGATTCCTTAGCCGCAGCTTAAAGTTGATTTGAAGAACTCGATGACAGGTGTAGCGCAGATTACACTTGTGTGATCAACGTAGCACTACGACTCTTTTGTGGATACAGGTCCCCGTTTCATGAAAGTATCGTAACTTTAGGATATCGTAAACATATCACGAGGTTTAAGACGTCGTAAGTTTTAGCCTTAGTTAACACGCTGTGCAAAATTTAGGAGAGCTTTGCAAAACGGTCTAAAAACGTTAATGGATTAAGACGTCGTTTAGGAGGTCGTAACGATAAGATGCTTTCGTAAAACGGGGGCCAGGGCCTTACCTTAAAATGTTAACAAAACAATAACATGTGAAAACACGCTTGTATGAGCTAAACGTATACATACGCGATTGCGAGATAGAATGGCAATATTCTGCAAGTTTTCAATTTGTGGGTTGCTGTTATAGTGGTGAAGGGAGACTTTCTTCGAAACCACCAGCCATTTGGAATGATGCCACCAGTCAGAGGAGTGATTAGTTTTGACATCCAAAACATCTGCCTGAAAAAAACAGAAGGATTACGCGATTGATGTAGACATTCATGGGACTATGAAGGCATATGCAATTCCCGATGTTAGATAGCGATATGAATCTAAGAATGACCATTCTTGTCTGAACGTTTACAACTCAGATACCTAGGAAATATTCCAAAGAAAAGGAGCAGCTATTTTGCTGCTTCGTAACGTATCCTCTGCATTTGATGCCATTGATGAGAATATTCTGCATGGCACCTTCCTGAACACAGATTTGATGTCACTCTCTTCTCTGACTCTATTCATGTGTGACCGGGCGACACCAGACCGTGAACATTCAATTTTGGCAGAGCATGGTTGAAGCATGGTGTTCCTCGAAGTTTTGTGCAGGGACACATTCCTTTTACCATGTACATCTCTCTTCTTGGTGACATTGCAAGATCTATCATTTAAGAAACGAATTTAAACCTCCAGATCGGATTTGATGGGTTCAGGGGATTGCAAACCAAGGAAAATATAGCCTTACCTCAAGTAGAACTTTGCTGAGAAGTTTCATGCTATCGAGAGCGGTAACAACGTTCACATCTGGGAATAAATGTGCATGGATTTTCTGAAGCATATCCTTCACTGGGGTTTCGTTGTTTATCTCATAATCTATCAGCGCAACATCAAGTTTTTGTAGAATAAATCCTAGAAGAAAAAGCTCATTAAAACATTTGTGGCTGTAGAAAAAATGTGATCCGTTTGAGAAAATGAGCATCAATATATACTCACAAGCAAAAGAAAAAGTTCAAATTTTGATTCTCTATGATTTGGATAGCATAAATGACCAGAGGGAAAAACGAGAGAAATTAATAGACTTGTATCATATGAAAGTCATTGAATTCCAATTGGAATGTATCCAGTTTTCCTGGTTTTCCGAGAGTCACTTGACTGTCCACTAAAGACTAACCACCGTGTGTGACCACCATTTGAACTGACAACGGCAACACATCACGACCATGTGCATGGAGTGCACTAGTCTGTTAATAATGTTCATAGGAATGCTCCTGCAAACAATCAAGATGGCTACTTGAAGCTGATCATCAGTTAAGCCGTCTCTGGATTGCATCCCAATAATGTTCAATGGGGTTACGATTAGGACTAAGCGCTGGCAGTACACATGTTATGCTGCTGGAGAAAGTTCTGGGCGACTCCAGCCGTATAGAGACGGGCGTTGTCCTGCTAAAGAAAATGAGTTGGTGGTGTCGAGCAAAACATTGTACCACCTGTTGGCGGAGAACTTGGTCGATGTACCGCTGACCAGGACCAATGTTCTGGAAGATAGCTGGACCAAGGCGCTAATTGAGACCTATGCTGGCCCTTATCATGACGCTTTGACCACCCAATGCACCCCTTTAAAATACACAACCATTAGCAACGCGTTCTCCCCGGAGTCGCCGTATCCTTAACCTGCCATCACCATGAGAAATCGGCTTCCATCAGAGAAGATGACACGTCTCAACTCACGATGGCGCAAGTTCGGATGCACTTGTGCTAATTAGAGTCTTGCTCAATCCCGGGGCCTAAGGCTGCGTATTACAGTGTCACGGCTGATTGGTCGATTGTGTGGTCGAGTGTGTGTCCCTATGGTGTCTAGAGCAATTGACTGGCCGTTAGGGACCTGTCACGAACATGGCGCTGATGAAGTAGCCGATTTTGGCGTGAAGCGGTGATGTGTTCCCGGGCGTGTTGTTAGAGACATGACATGCATCGCTCAAAAAACAAAACATTTCCTATCCACAACAACGTATATTCATTCAGAGGTTTCTCATCATTTGCTTCTCTATCGACATTATTATATTTTGACAAACTTGCGTTTCGTTTGCGTGTGAGTATATATACGTATGGTTTATGAGAAAACTCTTTTCAATGCAACATTTGTGTTGATTGGTTACATCAGAAAGGGTAAGCAAACACGATCTTATCTTCATGTCACAACGAAAAGTTAGGGTAAGACGTGCACAGTAGCCTTTTTGGTCACAAGTGAAGTTCACTGTGTCAACGTTTCACATTGTTTCAGGAAACAGTGTGACAAAGAGGCAATGTCTTCTGTGAGAGTGGCACACCCAATATAAACTAATGGGCAACAGAAAGTAACATCCTTACTTGATTGAAAACAAACAAGACAATGATATGCAATGGGGTGGTCACAGTGGAAAGTTCTGCACGATATAATCGAGAATCTCATAAACAGTAATATGCACATTGGGTCACAAAGAACATGGAGATAGGCAAGTCGCCATAGGGAGGCATGAATCAACCATCGCCGTCTCAGATCATCCCGCAACGTAGCGATGAGGTTCGAGTCAAGTCAGTATGCTGGTAATGGATGCATTTCTGCCTAACAATATGCAGTCTTCCGTTGTCCGACGTCAAGAGTGTTCCCTGGTGCTGTTGGCAACGGACTCATAGCACCACTGCTTGAAAACAAATCAGTCCAATGTCTTTGCGCTGGGCTTTGGCATTGAGTTCACCATTCTTTGTTGATGTTTATTTTGTGGATGAAACTTCATGTGGAAAGATTAAATATATATCTTCAGCACATCACATTTGAAAAGTGTTCAAGCTAATTTCCTTGTCGTATTGTCCACACGCTCTACTCTGGAGTCTAAATAGTTTACTTAAACGTACCGTTATCTTCGTCATGGATGACTGCTGCCTTTTTCCAATGTAATCTGTTGATGGTTTGTTTAGCCACATCAGCAATACAGTGCCATGTCGAGGTGGAATTGTCTGAAGATAAACAGCTTACCGCTGACCGCAAAAGTATCTGTTGATTACCCCTTAAATCACGCATATGTGTCACACTATTCAAGGTGGACATTGAACAAATGTTTGCGTCTCACGTCATATGCATGTTTATTCAAATCGTCTGTCTGTGTTATTCGAGTTCTTAATCGAATCCCTACCGGTGCAAAGTTAAACACGCCTGTAGTGTGCAAACACCGATAGGCACCAGGCAACACATGATTAAAACATCCACCCCCAAGCACAAATAGTTCGATTTGCTTTATTATGTTGCATCGATGCTAGTTTGTACTTTAAAAATACAGAAAAAAGATCGTGGTGTGAAGCTGAAGAAATCTGTTTGCAAAACTGGACTGGTAGCCTGTCTTTATTCATTCAGTAGGTCTCTCCGCGCATAGCAACCTCTCAGAACCATCAGGGAACCAGTTTAGGGTAAAACAAAAACTATGATCACAGAATGAAAACATAATTGTATCCAATCAAAGTACATTTGTACGAAGAAATGTCGCAAATATTAACGAAACGTAACTGCAGCTACAGAAGGAATAATTGCCTTTGTAAATTCTCATAAACTGAGAGTATGTCATTAGATTTAATAGATTCTCCCCTACTTCTCCCCCTCCAAATATCCTGCCTACATCAACAAAACGTCCACTTCAAGTTGTATACAGTACTTTGAAACAAGCTTAGTCCAAAAAGCAACTTTACATACCGTTGGCATCCGTCACAATAATTTCAACCTTAACATTTACGGTTTAGATTAAGGGAAATGTACATGCGTTGATGCAGTTTTATGATTAGTATTAAGTTAAGGACAGTAGGCTTTTTTTTAATAGTTTATTGTTTTGAAGGTTTTTGTTAGGGTTAGGAAGTATATATCGAGAGTAATACAGGGAGTAGGAGTTCGTATCCAGTCTTTCCCCTTCTCTGCCTGTACTGGAGGGGCGAAGCAATTATATAGACTGCTGCATACCTACACCAAGCTACTGGTGTCCGCGTGACAGGTCAGACCTGTCAGAAAATTTGCCTAGAAATTCAAAAAACTGCTGGATTTCTCCAAAACATGAGTGGCATCCATTGTTAATTTCCGAGAACATAGCTAGTGTTCCTACAGTCACAAAGCACAAATTGTACACAATGCCAGATCCAACTGTAGATCACTGTTTCAACACTCGACATAGATGGATGCTTGAGGAAAGGGTATAAAGAGATCAATATGTTCTCCAACAATTACAACAATAATTTGAACGTAATTCGGAAATTTAGAACACTGTTAATGTCCCTCGTACCATGGGCAAATGAGTACATAATTCAAGGTGGCAACATTCCGTGCACATTTCGTCTTCTCCTAATTGCAGAACAAGGCTTGTGGAATAAGACCTTGTTGAATATGAAGTCACCTACGGAAAAGAGACAGACAGTCCAATCTCTTGCAGCTGCCTACTTAATTGTGCTCTCTTTTGAAATGAACGTGAATAAAAAGTAAAGATACTTTTACTCTAGACGTTTGTCAAAACCCTAAGGCTGTATAAAGTTAACGGTGCATAATTATTCCTGGGACTACATTGCCTTTCCTAGTTCTGCCATAGGACTGAGGCAGGGCTAAGCAGAGATGGCTATGCCTTGACTCAGGGTCTTGACAAGAGTCTACTTTTACCCCTGAAAATAAACTTACATAGCACACAAACATACACACAAAAACAAGGCTTACATCATCTGCCTAAACGTAACATCAGTTTACAGGGAAACCATTTTCGATTTGGGTATTTTTGCATCCACTGACAATTACATTTCACTCTTACAGAACTATTAGTTTCAATTCATATGAGAATGTTAAGACCAACAAAATAAGTTACAGATATTAATTAAGAAAATACAAACTCACCACACTCAACATGGCCCATCATTAACAAGAAGATGACAACGAATCCAAAATACATGCCTGGGTAGAACAGTTTCTCTCTGTTAATCCTGCTGAACATTCTATTTTTACGTTCTTCCGATTCATCAAATAGCATTAATGGTATGTTCCCAGCACGGCCAGTGTGCAACCTAATATACCATCTGATAACTAAAACTATTTGACGGCCATCGATTCGTTTAATGCGTGTGTGCTAAACACTCATTTCAACAAATGAATCGTATACTGGCCGACCCATGGTACCATTGCAAATACATGTCCACTGGATCTGTTTCACCGTGGCTGCCGAAGTGCAGTCGATATTAATGGTGGGATCGTTACGTTTATGCAGCCTTAATAGACATCTCAGACGAATATTTTCTATAATCAGAAAAACGTGTGTTATTGTGTGGTTTTATACGATAACTGCACCAAGTCAAATTGGGTCTTTCAATAGGCACAGCTGTTTACGTATGAAATCTTTGATTTTACTGCCTTATATATTTTACGTTTCATCTGTATAGAGCATTTCATTTCTATGTTGTGCAACACTATCAAAAAGAATGCTACAAACAAAACTGGACAGTACTTTTGCAATTGGCGGCCTTTTCACAGCCAGATCTGTGAAGAGTAAGGCTCACATTCTACGTAGTTCAACGTTACATCCCATAATAGTATCAGACTTTGCGTTGTGATTAAGCAGAAAAAACATTGAAAAGTTTCAAAACGTTTGAATGTAAATCAAAGATGACTTCATAAGTAAACGGTTAACTAAATGAATAAAACATCACTCTCACTGCACTCACATTCTGCATATTTACCCTCCCCTCTCCCCGCCTTCCAAACCCCTAACAGGATAACCAACGATCTACGGACCTACTTGTGTAAAAAAAAACCCATATTTTACACCAAGTTTACGCTCTTTCCTTTACTCAAACTATTATTCCCTCTAGCTATGATATCTAAAAGTGTTCACACCACTCGACAATCAACCCTCTCCGAGTCTCTGGCATATTACAAAAATAATGACACTTACAGTATGTCGCATCAAATCCCACACCATATGTCGTTCTACAGACATGTAATAACCCCTGTCATTGGAACAATGGTCGATCCACAATATGTTTCGACCCCCGAGGGAGTACACCCGAGGTACTTGTTAGGTGCAGGTCAACTTTCACAGGTACAAACAAGAGTTATCAGGAGATGACATATCCCCCCGGCACTCCCCACAATTAATACGAGTATATATTAGACGGCAACTGCCTTCTTTTTCAGGGATGACAACATCATAATCATCCCAAACTGTCAACAAGTTCTAGTGATATGGTCTGGGAGTGAAATGTTTGAATTTGCTGTTGGCCCTTAACACTTTGAACCCCAGCGGTATCTTTTGAGGCCACAACCAGTAAGTGCAGATAACCCAGAGACTGGTATACCGGCCGACACATGTTGCTGTTTAGAAACTGATAGCTAGACAACTTCTCAGCCAATAAACAACTCTATAAAAGCTTATCTTATTTTTGGTAAGCAAGCATTCTTTCACTTTTTCGCCTTGGGGAATCTGGGTGGTGGTGCTCAAGACGTAGGGAACCCAGGGTTCAAAGGGTTAAGGAAGGGGGGAGTGCAAGTGTACCAAATAGGGCCTGTTTGTTTCACACACAGGTTCTGTGGATCACAATCAGGATCAGTGATCAAGTTCCCTTGCACACACAAATTATGCTGCACCAAACCTGCCCCCAGTCAAACCCACTTTTTGGTAGCGCGTGACTTGTAAGCCCCAAAGGCACAACTACATGTAGGCAAGGTACCTGATGGGTATACCAAGTTTGGTATGAAAGTACCAAATAGTTTCCAAGTAATGTCCCGGACAACATCCTGATGTAACATATCCCATTTTCGACACCTTACCCCAGGCCACGCCCACTTTTGGCTAGCGTAAGACTTGTAACCCCCAACAGGCACAACTAGGCAAGGTACCTGATGTGTATACCAAGTTTGGTGTAAAAGTACCAAATAGTTTCCAAGTAATGGCCCTACAACATCCTGATGTAACATATCTCATTTTCGACACCTTACCCCAAGCCACGCCCACTTTTGGGCAGCGTATTACTTGTAACCCCCAAAAGGCACAACTAAGCAAGGTACCTGATGTGTATATCAAGTTTGGTGTAAAAGTACCTAATAGTTTCCAAATAATGGCCCGGACAAAATACTGTGGACGGACGGACACATGTGGTAGGCAATGGTTTGAGATATTTTGTCAATAACAACTTTGGTTTATTACTAGCCACTTACGATGAAGCTGTATTAACTGCAAAACGAGCAGAAGAAGCATCAACCATGGAAACGGACACGGAAAATGAAAGACCAATAAACGACCAAGTCGATATGAAGATACATGTAGTTCACCTGACAGCGAAAACAATGATGGTAACCTAAACAAGTTTCTGTGTAATCAGTTACATCTTTAGCCAGTGAAGCATTTTGTAGTATTCTAATACAGAGTTGGTTATGGTTGTTAACTGAATTAATTTTGCATATTTATAATCTGATAGATACATAATTCACTAGTTGGTATTCATGACGTTCGTTACAAGGAAGTCTAAAGTGTACCGGGGCTCACCTGAGAACATTACACGTGACCACGGACGATTTCACCAGTTCGTGAGTTGTGTACACCATTCGCGTCTATTGTCAATGTGGCGGTTGGTCAATGGAGGCACTTAACGAGGCATCGTGTAGACTCTTTAATCATCTGGCTTGTCACGCGGACACCAGTAGACTGGTGTAGGTTTGCAGTAATATGATTTGCTGTTTGAGTGCGATTTCTCAAAGCCTGTGTAGGAATCAACCTATCCGTGAACGCCCTGAACGGCGTCGATCATCGACATTATGGGCTTGGTGATACCTGTTCCATAATCAGCTAATCACAGACTGGGAAACATTGAAGCAATTGGCTGAAGACGGTTGCCAGTTTCAAGCATACTGATTGCTTGTAGACGTTCACCACGTTGGAGACGTTGCATTGAGAGAAAAAACAATGACAGGATGTCTCAGATAAACAAAATCAACAAAAGAATTACAGTCAGAAGATATCAAATAGATTATTTTAAGAATTTAACACTGACAACTATGATATTTAAACGCCCGCACTAGCTGATGTCAGAGATCCGGGTACCCTGATGCACTTTGCATTTCAGGCTGCAGTGTGGGGTCTATTGAAAGACGACTTGTGAGTTTCAGGGACATCACTTTGAGTTTCTCTTACACAAACTGGGTTTAGATCCAAGTAATTTCATTGTGTGAACACCTTTCCCCCTTACCGAGCAAATGTACTGCATTGAATCTGATTATATAGACTACTCAACTATTGATAGAAATATTTGATCTTTTTTTATCATATGGTTGTGTAAAACAACTACAAAGGAATCAAACACCATTTTTTTTATTACAAACGTGTACATCATGTTTAAATAAGCATTAAACAGTGAAAACAAGGAGATTAAGTCAGGAAACATTCATGTTGGTCATACTGATGAAATGCAATGAGATCATCCTTACTCGGAGCCAACTGTCAAGATCTGTTAATAATTGGACCATAATGGAATGTCAGTAACCTGTATGGTATCCCCGTGCATTAACAATAATGTTGCCAACGGAGATCCATGCCCATGCTCATGGCCAAAAAGCACCTTAAAAACACCAGGCATTCGTTTAAATGCACTTGTTGCTCACTGTGTTGGAATAAATTTACTCAATAACTGGTATGACCATCGCTGGTATTGATTCATGCAATTATTCGTCTTCTCATCGAAAACCTATATAGTCCAGCAGCCAAGGGGGATAACCCAATATTCTCGAATATATTTTATTCTTGCAGATTATTTATCTTTGGAATGGTGGGTGTGGAGTTTTATATATCCAAGATGGCTGCCAAGGAACCCGAAACCAACTACAAATCGTCTGTGTTGTTGTATTGTTGTAACCAAATTAGCTAGATACACAACTAAATGTCATTTACTATGTTGTCAGGCCTGAGTCAATATTTTCTGCAGAAATAAAAATTTATCGAGATAATGGCCTGGCTGAAAACAAAAAAATGGCAGCTATCACAGATATGAAAAGCATCAGATTTGTATCCGTATAAATAGGACAGCGTTTCGATGACCGGGGTGATAATGTGGCGCTTTGAGCATGCACTGGGTGTATGGGAATTAGTGGGTTATGGATACACAGTATTATGTTATTATTATAACCTCTGCAATCAGCAGAACTCTACCCAAATAAATGCCATTTGGTATACTAGTATGTTAATACATTAGTTTATTTCAACATGCACTATATGCATATATAGTCAATACAGCCCAAACAATTATACAAATGTTCATAGTCTCATAGGAAATGTCAAAGCTAACAAATCATCATCATCATCATCATGGAACAAGCAAGCTTGGTGTTGTTGCAACCCCACCTTTGTGCAATAAGTGTATCTGTAGGGGTAGTAGTTAATGTGAGAAGGTTGGTGCCATCTTCTCGTAACCAACCTTTCATGGCTTGATCCACTGCCGGCGGGTGCATTATTAAAGCATTGCCCCAGACAGAAGGTGAGCCAAACCCACACTCTGTAAATGCTTCATTAGTTGGAGGAGAAGGGGGAAAACCCAGCTATGGCGATTCGCCTTACTCCGACCTATATTGGAAGACCACGCGTTTGTGTAAATTTCTGTCATAAACAGACCATAACATGCCAACTTGAATGTTGTAGCTTGCTTTATGCCATATGACATTGGTAAGCTAGCGATACTTTTGTGGCTAAGTAAATGTAGTCCACCCTTAACACCTTTAGATCTCATCCTTGCAATTCCAAACTATGATGCCATGGTATCACATCCAGTGATAATGTGTGTTGGTTTTCCATGTGTGTGTATGAAAAATCTAGCTGGGGTCCATTGGACCCCAACAGCATTTTGCAAAATATTTCCGGCATGGAAAACACCACATTCTTATATAGTTGGTACACCATACAGGTCATGTTGGATGATGATTACATAAAACCTCTAAATAAACCATGTAAAATTGACACCGGTGAATACCTTTTACATACCTTGGGGTCGAATGGAGCCCAAAAGACCATAATAGGGTTAAGGTCATCGGCTCATATACAAGTGATATATACATGTACATTGTTACATAATGCCAAGTGGTTACATGATATTACGTACATGGTGTGGCGCAACATTTTGCCAGCTGGTTAAATGATATTACATATATAGTGTTGTGTAACATATTGCAATTTAATACAATTTTAAAAGAGATTCTCTTAAGGCAAGAGCTCTTTAAACATGCTGCAATTGCCTTATTATCTCTACATTTTTGCATGATATTCATGTGACAAATGTAAATTTTCTTAAACAATATTTCTGAGATTTAAACTATACACGAATATGATTATAATCTGGACATTTAATTATAAGATGAAATTCATCTTCAACATCTTTCATATTACATAAAGGACAAACTCTAAGTGATTTGTCCATACCTAATTGCCTACCTTCATCAACTAACAGTCTTGAATTACCAGTACTTACATGACACGTCTACAATTTTCCAGTTCACAATCGAGAAGATACAATTCAGGTTCAAGGATAACTTTATATTGGTCATACCAGAAATATCTCCTGCTGTCATGTAGTTTGGCTGACCACTCTTGCGTAAAAATATATTTGCTTCTTTGTGAAAACATTTGATTTGTGCAAACATTTTTACATTTACAAACAACCCAAGCCATAGTAAAATATAATGTTCTTTACAAAAGAAACTTAAGTGATCCGCTGAACATTATCAAGGTGATATAACAAAGTGTAGGCTTTACGTGGATAACGGCGATATGGTATGTGTATAAGTTTAACCAAGTATTTAGTGCATCTTATTACTGAATTATTGTACAATGGCAATCTGTCACACTCTCCGAGTGCCCTTACGTTTGGTGTGCATCTACCAACATTAAGAAAACGTTTACAAACAAGGCATTGGATTCTTTCTAGAGCATCATATCTCTGGAAACACCAAATCTCATAACCATAAAGAATAATAGGTCTTATTTGTGAATCAAATATCCTGAAAAAGACTCCGTACGGAATAATAGTACATAAATACAACAGTGCTCGTTTACCCTTAACAGCAAGTTGTTTACACCATGTGATTACAGTGTCAAATAGTTGTGCTTTTGTGGTAAATAGTTACTAGTATCTTAAACTGATGTACAAAAGAAAGTACACACCCCAATATTTTAGTTATTGAGACGACAACAATGAAACGGAACACAACAATAACTGTTTGCGAAAGACCGATGTTAAAGAAATATTTAAGCCAAATTACAGCTCTGTATCTGCAGTGCAAAAGCAAATAGTTTTGAAAAAGTTAAAACTTGAAACTTTAAAAAACCTTAAAAACACCAGGCATTCGTTTAAAATGCACTTGTTGCTCAATGGTATTGGAATAGACACACTCAATAACTGGTATGATCATCACTGGTATTGATTCACGCAATTATTAGTCTTCTCGCCGAAAACCCATCAGCGTGATGAGATAATCGGATATCCTCCTCCGCTGTTTATAAAAAAAACATTTCAGCCGTTGTAAATGTTTCTGTGGCTGACGCTCGAGTTGTCTATTAAGATGGTCTCAGTTAAATCCGATCAGCTTGAAGTGAGAGTCATGGCAGTACCTAAAAGTTTTGCTGGTTTGAGTAAGTCATGTTGAATCTTGCGGTTTAGAGCCTTGCGGCAACCTGTTGACAAAAGAGTCCTTGTTGCTGCTTTTGCATGCCGACATACGCCATCCTTGTACTGCTGAGATGTGAGACGTACGCTGCCTGGTATGGTCACCAATGGAGTCTCCAGTGCTCAAAAAATGCCTCCACAAACTATGATACTGGCAGCGCTAATGAGTGGGCATCTTGAATGGCTCCTGGGATGTGGTGTTCATCTCTACGTTCGTAAACGTTTATTCTACCGTCAGCCATAAACAAATTGAACGGACCCTCAGCAAAGACGAGCAGCATGCTTCAGTAACGATGTTGCCAACATCGCAGAATCCTCATCAACGCAACCAATGTAAACGACTTTGGAAGGTTAAGAACATCCCTTGGCCCGGATTCGGGGGGTGGGGGAGCGTGCCCTCCCCCTTTATCTCAAGCTTTTAAATTATTTTTGCTATGTTAGCACCGAATCAACCCCGAACAAATTATGAAAACTCATGAAATGGGTTGAAATTGCACTATTTTGCATGCTAATTTTAAAACATTTTCGGATCACAGCCCTTTTTATACCCGATGGCCACTTGATGAGGCGGTTGATGACGTCGTCGTAGGAAATTTGCAAGTAAAGAGCACGTAGGTATAAGTATTCTCAAGGAGTGCTGACCCATGGTCTTCCTCTTCTGGGGTAGTCTGATACCTGGTCAGTCTGGCTTACGTGAACAAACAATTTGTTTATGGCCTGACCAACACATTCAAACTCTTGTGCAAGATGGGTATTGGAAGACTTCATCTACCGTATAACGACGGTTCTCTCTCGCTAAGCAGCTGATAATCTTGGCATATCTTATGTGTTACTTTCTGGTGTAAATACAAACAGATTACAGACTACTGACTGTCATAGTGTTCCTGCTTTAAATGCACGAGCAAGTCCAACAATACAGAAAAAAACATTGCCTCTGGTGTTTTGTAACAAGAATATGAAGCATGTGATTTGTTTGTAACATTGTGACAGTTTTTTAGTCTACATACGAAGGTATCTCCAAAATAATCTTAAATTGCTGGGTATGTACTTTCTTTTGTACCTCAATTTATATGTAAAACATCAGTTTGAAAAGTGCAGAGAAGTTACCAAAACCTAAAGTGTCGCCCTCACGACAACATAAAATTGCTTAAAATTTACAACCAAGATCTTGGTATAATTGGTCTATGTACAATACACTTTTTAAAAAAAATCTTAATTAATCATTGTAGATACGAATTACATATAGATGGTTGGTCTTAAGCAACAACCTAAAATGACATCGACAAGAATATGTGGTATGATGTTTCTTTAGCCAAAAACTTGAAAACAACTTGTATCAGATTGTGCTGTCACCGGCGTGCAAGTGGCTTAAACATTCATTATTTCAGTGTCAAGGTGTTTGGTTTCCACAATTTCCAAATGACGAAAACAGCCAGAAGAACTAGAACCACCGTGACCGCTCCCAG
>JAUELE010160228.1:2197-13868 GCA_031471655.1 Diodora aspera
CCCCCCCCCCCCTCCCACCACCTATGAAATTTTGTTCCAACGGCGCTGTGGTATTCCTTCAGTTTATTTTATTGCTTCCAGTCCAAAGGGGCCATAATGAAAATTGTCACTTTACTGTAAACAGACAACAGACAAATACGCTAAAAAAATAATTTATATATACAATGCTGGAAATACACTAAGAAATCAACCCATCTCTCATGCGTTGTAAGCCGCGTCTAGACGATCAACATTTATTTGACAAAGTCGACTTTGTCAATGAATTTGATCGTCTCGACGGTTCATTTTGTCAAGCTTGTGGGCATCTCTAGGCTTGCTCTCACCCGGTACGGTAAACCATGGTGTTACTCACACCTCCTGGCCACCCTAACAGTCCAGGACGGGGGAGTTTCAGCTCCAAGTTGCGGCAAAAGTCTCGTTTTCCGGGTCAAAGAGACCCCCACAGCTCCTAACATCTGTCTGTAGATGATTACTACAACTGAACGACATGTTGTAACTATTTGTCAAATGTAATATATTCGTGAAAAATGGTATCCCCATGCCTTTAATGTGATGGAGACAGACATACTGTGTGTTGAAATTAATCCACAGTGGTAGAGTTACACCCCGCTCCTGCAATGACAGCCATCCAGTCATGTCCAAGATGTTATGAAGTCGGAGTAAATAACTCTTGGTGTTCCAAATGTTACACCCTAAGCACATGTCTTGGAAAAAATTACGACATGCTTTTTCCACCGTTAACGTCAGCTAGCTGACGACTTTTGTAAAACACAATGAATGAGGAAATATAATGAAGCATTGACGAATAAAATAGTAAATATTCTAATTACGATGTCGTGGCAGTGTATCTTCCACATTTCCCACCACAACAATGAAATTTTGTTAAATTGTGTTTGATAGCGCAGACGAGCCTGTGGATGGCCTTTACGACTATGAGCGTAGTTATTTATTTTATGTTCCAATTTGGTCATTTTGACAAGTACTTCATAAATATCTATTGGCATCAATTATAATCATAACAGAACTGAAGATATCCGACATTTGTACTTAAGGACAGAATCTTTTGCAGTAAATGTACAGTGCGTAAATGTGAAAACTTTGTCACAGATGATTTCAAGACTAACTCTGATGTTGTCATACATATATCTTGAATACAGAGTAGAGACTCAAACAAAAGTCACATTGATTCCATTGGATCGTTATTCTTCATCGAACTAGTGAATAATTTATCCTATGATTGGTCTCAAGCATAGGAAATCGAATAAAAGATACTTCAATTATAGGTACTTACAGAATGTCAAACAAAGTATGATAATTATATGAGGAAATATCATTAACTTCAAAGGTAATTATCTACTGACACGGACGTCAAGGTTGTCTCAGCTCAACCCTTTTTTCAACTTAAATTATTATATTAATAATTAGTCAAAATCTCTCTCTTGGTCATTGCATGTAGCCCCAAATATCAACTTCTAACCAGGGGTCGTATTTATAAAACTTCTAAGAGTTACAATTTACTCTTAACTTTGTATCAAAATAAAAAAACTTCTCAATGTTTGCTCAAAATTTCATACTTTTAAAAAAATCCACCTCTGTTGACAAGTGTGTAACAAATGGTGTTCTCGTGCATCCCTTTTTATGGACTGCTGGGGAGGGTTTCAAATTTAAGAACAAATCTTAGAAGTTTTATCAATACGGCCCCAGATCTACACAGTGACTGAGGGACTGAAGTCTCGCGAACGTTACGTCCTTCATTATTCACATACATGTATGATAGCAAAACGGTCAGAATAGAACAGAAACGAAAGTCAAATATGATTAATTTAATAACCGACACAACGCTCATTTGAATACGATCCCATGGCAACATAAAACAGGACAATGAAGTGCCTGGAGCATGAATGTGATGCTATCCAGAACAGACATGCACAAATTGTAGTGGGTGACAACCTTTAATGCCGCGAGTCTACACTGAGTATCATTTTAATATTGATAATGCAACAGCACCTTCCCTACTTGATCATCGCTATAACAGTTGGATACTGAACCTTAATAGATTCATCTGAATAAAATCAGCAAACTGGGAACGGAGGTTAAAAGTTTAGTAGATACAGCTGTTGCATCTAACTATACATACTTTCAAAAGAAACGCTACAGACACACATGGTTGCAACCTTAACTACCTTTTTTTTGTGCTATTGTTCATAAACAAAATTTATGTTCGTGGAGTTTCATTTGGTTCGCATCGTGCTGAAAGAACATGCACTCTAGTGAATAGATATCTCTTGCATAACCCAGCTTTATTTGTTTTTCTTCTGTCGTCTCTGAACGTCTTGGTGTACTTTCTTTTGGGCGTCAGTATATCGATGGTAAGGTTCCAAAGTGTTGTATCAGTTGTCAGGAGATCCAAAAAAAAGAAGAGGCATGTTACTTAATAGATTTGACAGGATCATATTTTAGTACTCACGTGCCAAATATCTTATGAGGCGCGGTAGCCGTGAGCAACAGGCGTCAGACTCGTGATCCGACGATGGTTAGGTCGCGGATTCGATTCTAGCTAGCGGCGCGCCGTGTTGTACCCTTGGAAAGGTACTTAACTCCCAGTCCACCCAGCTCAAAATGGTTACTGGCGCTACACCGCGGCGACAACCACCCGTAAGGGTAGAACAAGAATGTTCATGTATACTTGGATAATAAACTGTCATTACATGTATTATTATTATTGTTCATTACTAAATGCATGATCACATAAGGAAGTTTTTGGATGATTTTTAGTTACGACGGTTTGGAACTTTATCCTCAATATATTTCTGTAAAGACAATGGCTAGTTTAGTGTAAGGCGTCACCAAACACTGCTGGTGACCTTCCAGTTTATAGATTGACCAGAGTAGGTAATAATAGATCTAAATGGAACAAGAAAATGTTGTGGAGAAACATTATCTGTTTACCGCGTTCTCGATCGACTTGCCACTGATTTTTACGACTTCGCCTTCTGATTACTCACCCATATGATAAACAACAGATTCAGCTTATGGATTATCGATTAATAATACAGTTTGTATTTTCCCATTAAACTGATGGCCCAAGAGTTGCCCAAGGCGTCAACCTTCGACAACATTGATTTGATCCCGGATGTCGTTCCTATAAAGGTGGTTTCAACCAAATCCACATTTACATTCTAGGAATATTTTGATTTTAGTTTGCAGACCTTTGAGTAGTGAGAAAATATATCCCAAAAAAATTGGTCGTTTCCTTAATCAGCATTGACAATTCTTGCTATAAGTATACTGACGATCAACAGAAAGCATACCGAAACCTTTTTTCGGTCATAAGCAGTTTACCCCTAATACTGTTTGAGAACAAACCTGTTGACATTTAATGGTGATTATTGTGTATATTAGATTTGACATGTTGTCAAATGATTATACCTTCGAAGTAAAAATTTGGCACCAACGTGTATTTCTACCTTTTTCATCCCTCTCCAAATTGATCGGTGTACTTTCTTTTGATCGCCAGTATATACGCGAAGGTAACCAACCTGCAAATATGTGCATTACTGGTGAACACATGTAAGTTGGACCATGACCTGCGCTGTGACCCTACTGAACATACGCACCTGGAACATGCAACTGCAGCAGAGGGATAGCAGATTATATAGGACTGTACATTGTATCCTGAATAAGTGTTTCCTGTTGCATTGTTAGTTATTTAAATAATCATGCGTTTATTCATCTCGTTCAGCGTGCATCTGCTTATAAACCTCTCAAAATTAAATGAACTCGTCTAAGAACGCTGCTCCGACTACCGGAGGATATTGCGACTTCTGCGCTAGCTCAACGTTAATATGTTAACCAGTAATTTCAATTCTACAACTGAATTTGAAGAAAACTCTACGAAGAATTATGAGAATATTCTTACGGGACATACGAGTTTACAATACGCCATGGCGATACCCACTCTGGTTAATACAAAACGTTAGTAAAGAAAGAGTTTACACAAGATGACATTATCTTTGGTTGTTGAGTCAAACTGTCATACCCAATGGACCCCCTCTGGATCCGGTAATGGATCATGTTCTATAAAAAGGTCTATAATTATATGATCCAGTTTATCTGCAGGGCGCACCTTTGTTGCTTAACGAATAATACTTCTAAATAGTAAAATCATTAAATCTAGGCAAAAATACCGTAGAATCATACACGGCATCGTATGACTTTAAATTGCAAAAATTGATTTTTTTTCTTCATCGTTTTCGTTGAAAATAAGTTGAACCTTTCAGTTCTTTATTCTTTTCGATCGAACCTATGGAATATTTTTAGCATAGCTATTTATTATTTAACTCATTTTCAATCATTAGGAATGACTGAGGCGATCTTTATGCGGACAGCTTTTGACTCAAAACGGCTCATAGCGACGGAAAACCCCAAGCATCTGCGAATTGGAGGGAAATCCAGACAGCCATTACGTCAAGTTAAGAGACTAATTTAGTTCGTTGAGTCATATTTACGAATTTTATGAAATAATACAACATGTATGTACATGTAAATATTTTGTAGGATTTATAAATCTATTTTATAGGTGCAAAGTTGCGGTAGTACATCGTTAGTTTATGTCATCCACACGAAGAAACGCCTTCTTTGTACATTTAAGTCTGTATCTTTTAAGTATTTAAAATTGTATTTAAAAGAGTATAGCCTGTTACATAACGGAAGGATACCAATACCATGTCTTAAATGTCTGTCAACTATTTCTATATATTCATTGTTAATATTAAACAGACAAAAATAAACCACCAGCATTATGTCTCAAATTTCAGTCCATGAAAACGTAGAATGTAACCACAGATACGTGAAGATGTATTTTACTTCACATAAAGGAGAAAATAAACACGCGTTTTTCAAGAAATCACATTAAATGTGTACGATCAATGGGAAAACGCTCAGACGAATATGAAGAGTGTCATCCGATCCGGTCGTAATGCATCTCGGGCATCTAGTCGTGAGGCGACCAAATCTCCTCACAGGGTTGTCTGACATGCGCATTGATCACGGGCCACTTCACAGACCTGCCTCAGGTTATGGAATTGTTTGTCAAATATTTATATTTTTGTTACCGCCATCATCTGCTGTTCTTTAATCAAGCGCAGGCACTGATAAATAAACCCGATAGCTCAATCACATTTCAGAGTTAGGATGATTGATTATCGCATGACTGGGTGCGGGCATAGCTTGGCGATCTAGCGTTTTGTAATTGGTCCTGTCGTGTGAATCCTAGTGACGGTTTAGTGTCATCTTCTTAAATTTGTTTTCTCTTAATTATGTTTTACAATTATACATGTACATGTATATATGTACATGTATGAATACGTAGATAAATAAATAAATTCGAAATAAACAAACTTGGCACATGTGCTTATAGGTGTCCATAGCACCTTGATTAGTGTAGAGTGAGTGAGTGATGTGGGGTTTGACGTGGTTTTCGGCAGTCTTTCAGACACAACACCACGGTCTCACCAACATCACGTCGGTGTCGGGGCTCTAAGGGCTGAAAGAGTGGTCCCAGGTGTGGGACTCGAACCACAACCGTCAAGGCTGGCAGATTGCTGGGCTGACACGCTAACCACAGTGCCATCCCGCACCCCTGAATAGTGTAGAACAATCTCATGCATTAAGCAATGTATCAAGTGCACTTTTGAGCACAATGGAGCAGTTGTTACTGTTCAGATGGAAATATATAATTCTATTCAATAAAACAGTTTAGAATTACATATTTAACTGTATTTAAAGATAACAAGAATTCCTTATGCATATCCACTTCTTCGTTTATGTTTTGCAATGTTTCGGTGCCTCAACCACTACCATTATCAAGCTTAACTGACTGAAACATTGCACAAACAAATAAACCAAAAGTTGACATCCATAAGGAATTCTTGTTTTCTGCATCTCTAGCAACTTCTAAAGTGTCACTGAAATATATGTAACTATGTTTAGCTTAGTGACTTAATTA
The DNA here is from genome assembly GCA_031471655.1 of Diodora aspera. NCBI lineage: Eukaryota > Metazoa > Mollusca > Gastropoda > Lepetellida > Fissurellidae > Diodora > Diodora aspera. Next base: position 8,205 of record JAUELE010160228.1, read on the forward strand.
TTATAACACGTTTCTTAAAAGAATTACATATTTCCACATTTTCATAATTGCCACAAGAACTTCATGGTCAAAAGTGCACGTGCCACCTTGCTGCATCTATCCACCGAAACCACCGTGACACCAACAATGGTGTTGACCTTGAACACATGGTTAAACTCCGGTTCGCCCTGCTTCAAAATTGGTCTACGACACATATCAAAGCACCTGATATCGACTGAACATTCTCGGCCAAGTTGACGTTTACACATATCGAACTTATTGAGGCGTTAAGTTCATTCAAACATCTCCAAATCTATCTCGCACCTTGCTCCAAAGGAGTCAACAGAGCCGCCATTTATGTCTTCATTGATGTCCAATTTTCCCTCCGGCACAATGCAGGACAGCAACTGTCCTAGAAGAGATCCAATTTGAAATCAATAAGCTATAAATCGGGCATTGATCGTGGTGTTCATCCGCTTTCAGCAACAGTGTGAAAGATTAACCATGAAACATAATGGACACATGGTTCAGTTTCTAAGTTTCAACTGAGTCGTTCCCCCAGCATCAACATAGACCGTTCGTATGTATAAACACGAAAATGTCTGTGTACTGACACGTTCGTATAGCTTATATTAGCGTATGTTAAACATGCACCTTTCCTCTGTCAATACTTATGCACTTGTAGAAATATAGAAAACGATTAATTATGTGGTATAATTACTTAATAACCGCTTGTGGTGTTATTTGCACAAGGCATCTTAATTTTGCAATGTTCTTTTGCCGTTCCAAGGTCTTCTTTCACCATGCCCAGGGCCGGATCTTGGCTCTAAACTCCGAGTTTGCCCCTGACTTGGCGATAGTCTGGAATACCTCTATTGGGAGTCACAGTTTGAACATTTTATGAGGATGTTTCCCAGAGTTCCCTCAGAGGCGCTCGCCCTGCTAACTTCCGCCTCCCTCCCTCCTTCCCGCAATAAACATTTTGGAACCTGGCCTGGTAGAATACAACAGTGTGCCACAACGAAGTTGGCGGGGGATATTGAAACGGGCTCCGTCCGTTCGTCAGTCCCGAAATCGTTTCCGGAGCAGAGTTCGAAAACTAAGAGAGATTTAATTACAAATTTGATTCAGATACTGTAGATGTGGCTTTTGCTATTTCAGATTTTACAAAAGATTTAATTTGTCTGTTTCCATGGAAGCAAAATTGGCCAAAATTAGTTTTTGGGGCAGACTTCGAAAACTATGAGAGATTTGTTCATACATCCTTCAGATACTGTAGATGTACCTTACACGGACCTATGCAAACTCAACAAGGCACAGACGATAGTAAACACTTTACAGAAACATTTCTTTGGTCAATGAATGTTTGGCTTCGTCGTGCTGTGTAAACATAGAAAACTACTCGAGAATTCCACGATCCCTTGGATCGACTGGAATAATTTGTTAGCTTTGGTACATGTATATCTTAATCACGATAAAACAGTTTATCTATTTATGTTTGGAAACAAACATAGTCCGAAAACCGTACATGAAATCACGAACCAAAATGTACACTGAAAACATTGAGCTTTTTTAATCTATCTTGGTCAGCTAAACGTTGGAATATAATTTATTTGTTCATCTCTCACGGTCAGGATACCAGACACATCAATGACAATAACTCAGCACGGACACGCTTACATCAGATTGTACGTGCAGAATCCAAGCAACATTCTAACAAACGTTTTAACGCTTAGCAGTGTATAACGATTCCATGGCATCTCCGCGCACGTGGTACTTACTGCCAGCTTCCTGTTGTCTTTGAAGTTTATGTTTGAAGTTATTTAATGCCACGTTTCTAGTTTCAAAGTGCTGTAAAGACAGACGAGGTTTATGAAACCATATATTGAGGTTTTGCAGACATAATTAAATTAGGTTAACAAATATGTAGAATATGAAATAATGTTTATAAAACACCGCCATTGAATTTCAAATTCTTTGCAGCCATGAAAAAGTTGTGTTTGAGTGTCTGGGAATGGCTTTGTTGAATATCTCAATGGGGTTCCTTATCCAATAGTACAGACTGTATAATGACCTTTACTGATGCCTTTTATTCCTTGTGATAATGTGAGGTAGGCTATAGAACCATATTTTGGTGCTCCTTAACTTTACATTGGAATAATTTGCATTGAGTCCCGAGTGGGTCAAGTTGTGTACATCCTCAGCCAGCATGAAGATGAAACGTTTGCATCCAATTCTTCCTCAACCTCTTTCATCATCATTTACCTTGTGTGCTGCACCCAAACTTTACTTCCTCCGAATTTTATGGGTGTGCAGTCGTCTAGTTCGCCAAGTAGAGTCAGTGATTTTACGTGGTTTTCGGCAATCTTAAAGCCATATCACCACGGTGGCACAAACGTCACGTCGGTTTAAGGCGCCAATCTCCGGGTTGAAAGAGAGGTACCCGGGCGGGATTCGAACCATGATTGCCAATGCTGGCAGATCACTGGGCCAACGCGCTTAGCGGTGCACCATCTCGCGCTCCCGCCAAGTAGATGGGTCTGCCCTAGCTGGCGACTATATTATTACAGACACACCACCGATGGACTGCCTCTCTTTGGTTCAAATTTGGTTAATACTTTGTTGGAACTGGCGAGTTCCAGCCCATCAACAGATTATCAGCCCACTAATCATACACCTCCCATGTCTTGGGCTGCTAGAAACTTAAATCCAACAAACACCTAATGTCAATTAAATGATTTAATGACATAAAGGATTATTAATTAATCAAAATTATTAAGCAAACATTAAATGTCACTTTAGTCCTATACCTACATGTACATGTACAAAGAACAGTGCAGCACTATCGCTCACCAAAATGGCAAACTGTCCAATTTTACCCTATTTCCTTGTCCTAATCAGCTCTAGCTGGCAAGGCACGTTATACTCCGGCCCCCAGGTCAAACACACTAGGGTGCCATCAGTCAGTCAGTTTACCCTCTTGTAATTTTGCCTGGACTCAAAAAGGTGCCAGACTATCAGTTGCCAGTAAACCGTTAGTGTACGCGTACGTACTTGTTATAATAATATATAAGTTACCAAAAATACACAATAAGTCATCGTGAGTTGCAAGAACCTTCATTATAATGAAACGAGCGTTCCACAACCAGGAAGAATTACAAAAGATTTAAAAAATATTTTTCTGAATCTTTGTGTTGTGACGTAGTCAGCTTAGAAGACATAGTGCTTTCTGTCGTGTTGTTAAATTAATTAAATTCTTACACATTATTGGTTTATTGATATTTTGAAAGGAAGGAAGATGGTCGTCTTTTAGAGCAGCAACTGGTCGATATAATTTTCTGGAGGGTTCTTAGCCACAACATGTTCACCGGGGAGGCGGAAAAAGGAAGATTAATGTGCTTTGGGGCAAATAATTCCGCTTCTTCAAAGTTTACTTTGTCGTTGTTAAGATATACGATCAGTGCAAAGGCGTGTTTCAAGAGCAACGATGACAGTGGAAGGCTGGATACTTTGGTACAGTCAAACATGCAGTTGGGGTGGGGGTAGGGTGGGGATCAAAGCGGGGGGGGGGGGGGGGTTATGGACTAGGTGTTATCCGTCACAACACTTATTAAGTCAGTGCCACGAATACAAACATTACGGACTAATTTATTCTGGCAAGAGACCATCATCTTGGATATCATTTCGTATAGCTGTTCTGCTATCACCAATTGCTATCACAGCGGAAATAACCAGAATGACCTCAGTATTTAATGCTGTTTAATTGTGTTTTTCTGATGAGAGACAGAACTGCAAGTTAAAACGTTCATAATTGACAGCTGTTTAATTTCTGCTTCCTTAATTTTTCAGATGCCAGCATCACACGACCATCGTCCTCTGAGCCAACAAGTGATGGAGGTTTACGGGAAATCAGCTTTCGCTTCAGGACATCAATGAAAGCGTCGACCTAATCTGAATGTTGTATTCCAGTGAGACGTAACCATTGTAGAAGCATAATTTATTACACAGTACAGGACAAAACACTTTGTTGGTCTGAGAAGTTGAGTCTTGGATATGGATATACATTGTTCTATGTTTGGATTACTTCAGTGGATGCATGACAAAAGTTCGAAGCTAGAATGCGTTACAAACGCAAAATGATTAGATATATCTTCGTCATTACTACCTTTGTACTCGTCACTCGGGAGTGCCAGAGTGCCATCCAACTCAGAGGGATCGGTGCAAGCTTTCCTCTACCCGTGTATAACAAGTGGGTGCAGTACTATGAACTTCAGCGGAAGCCTTTCAAGAATGTAAACTGCACCTACAAGTCAACAGGGAGCGGCACTGGGAAGAAGTTGATTGTGGATAAAACAGATATTGAGTACGCTGGATCCGACTCCCTTCTGAGTGACGCACAGCGGAAAGAGAGGCCCGACTTGGTCATGTTGCCGTCATTGGCAGGGTATGTGGGCACCCTTCCCTTTCTTTACCTCATTTCGGCTTCTGGGCGCGGGATCTCAAAGCGTGTAGTCCCTTTATTTACCGGGTTGCGGGATCCGTACATCTTCTACGCTCGCAGACCTGACAACGACGTGATGTAGTTTAGTTGATGTAGTGATAGTGTTGCTGAAATTTTGCTGAAAGTCACATCAAGTCCCAAATTTTCGCCATTCGTACTTTCCATCTCAGTGTTTTCATTTTCTGCTTGTCCTTGGGCCCCCTTTTTGCCATTTGTCGCTTTTGGCTTGTCGCTTTGCGTACGAGTTCCGTAATTGCGCATGCATATGTATGCGCGCGCGCACGTGCGAGTGTCTAGTCTCGTCTCTGTAGATCACCTTTTATTGTCACCTCTTATTGTCGTGCTCTGTGTTGTCCATTCTTTGCATATAACATTCTTATTGCCTCTGTTTGAGGTCTCTGAGTTATCTCCCTTTGTATCACACTTTCTCTCATTACCACTCTTCCAAACTCGGGTCCGTGTATCATTAAACTAATAATAGAAACAGTTAATTACAAAAACATGATACGTTTTCAAAATATGACCTTTTCTTCGGTAATACTTCTTTCTTGCCTTGACTCTTCAAGTTAAATTCACACATATGTCGTGCCCAATTCTAGAAATTGCTAATTCCCCAGTAATGGGTAACATCCATGCCCACACCCCGTTTGGCTTGCCCAATCTAGGTGATTGTTTAATAGATTAATTCCCGGGAATGGGGCAATGCCTTTGCTCAATCCTGGGTAATGAGCAATTCCTAAAATTGGGCACGACACATACATACACACAAGCGCGCTCGGGCGATTTTACATATATGTATTTGAATTTGCGCATGTTGGAAACCAACGTTTTCGTTAAAAAAAAGGACGCAATCTTTTAACAATAGCACGTCACGTACAGTGCGTAGGCATTATCCGTCAACTACTCTGAGCAAAACCTCTGCTCTGTTGTTAGGGCACTTGTTTTGCCATGCGTAGGCATTATCAGTCAACTACTCTGAGCAAAACCTCTGCTCTGTTGTTAGGGCACTTGTTTTGCCATGCGTAGGTATTATCCGTCAACTACTCTGAGCAAAACTTCTGCTCTGTTGTTAGGGCACTTGTTTTGCCATGCGTAGGCATTATCAGGCAACTACTCTGAGCAAAACCTCTGCTCTGTTGTTAGGGCACTCGTTTTGCCATGCGTAGGTATTATCCGTCAACTAC
>JAUELE010160339.1:0-13867 GCA_031471655.1 Diodora aspera
TGCATCAGTCCTGGTATGTACATATTTTAATGTATATTTAGCGGTCCCAAAGTTATTTTGCGAAAAGAAAACATTGAATTTGACCACGCATCCAACTTTAAAATACTTAATGACGAAATCAACATTTGTCCGAAATACTACCATAAGAGAAACGTTTGTTTTTAACTGCAGTTATTTTTTTGTTATATTTGGAACCGTATTTTCTTAAAATAGTCCCATCCGAGACTCGAATCCTGTAGGGTTCTGGCATCAATTTAGTGAATACCAGAAAAACAGACGGCACAGTTACTCGGGCTTCGCAGAAACGAAGTTGAACACTCTAAATTGAAATGGCGACCGCTAACGAGAAAGACAAGTGAAGACCATTACAGACACGGACAAGTGCCGAAAACTCCCGATTTCACTGCCAAGTTCGTGTTCGCCTGACCATCAACTTTTAACTCTGGCGAGGAGCCAGGAATTCCCCGACCTGGGGGCTGAGGCACCCGACAACGGGTCGGAAATCCCCGACAAATATACATTTACAGATTTTCAAATAACACAATAAAATGCACACATTTTGTCCTAAACTTTCCCGACCAACTGCTATATTTTCCCCCTATATATGCGACCGAAAATCCGTTTAAACCCGCTTCCAGCGTGCGTGTACCTCATACAGCTTTACTATGCGTATTCATACACATCCTGTCTGCAGCGTCACTCTTGCTTTACCTCCCATGTTTCTCTTTCCTCTCTTACCTTCCTTCCTTCCGCCCGTCTGTCTGTATGTCGGTATCACCTTCGTCGGGACACACTTGTGAATGACATTTCTGAATGTGTGTGTGCGTGTGCGCGCGCACAGCATTATGCTATTAGTATGCCAGTAATTACGGGATGATATAGATTTCAATGATTTTTACGGCAAAGGAAGAAGTTTGTCAATGACTATTGATTATTAGTGTGATTACATCTAGACGCCTTCGGAACGAAGGAATCTTTGTTTTATCTCCAGCGAAATCGTTGACAATACAAACAATCCTACATCGATTGCTCCGAACCTTGCTTGGTTTCAGAAACAAAACAATACATCTTCATCGTCTATTAGGTTGGTAGTTGTACATTCACTTTGTAAGCATAACAAATCTAAACTGATTTATTATTGCAGGAGTATACATGGTTTGAAGAAGAAAATTTAAACGGCCGCGTGATTGAGAAGACGGCTTCGAAAAGGTTCAGGGAAAGATATTTACACAAATAATCTGACTTAAAACCCCGAAGATAGCTAAACAGCAACGGTTTGGTTCTAATATTAGTGTGGTTACACGCGTTTTGAGAATTATTTTGCTACACGTCTCAATATACTATCTTCAATCATTAAATCAGTCTTTCTAAATCTGAATAAAAGAGTTGATGTTCATTTTGATATTGTTCTTTCATCTGCCATAATTATAACTTGTTACTCATATTCAGTGCCTACAATAGGGCCAATGGCGGCTGTCATATTTTTCATGATTCTAAATTGGCACAATAAATATACTTCGCTAACTTGTTAATGATAGATGGATTTGTTAATGAAAGTAGAAGATTGAATTTGTTATTATTTTGGCTTTTATAGTATTTCGAATTTAAAGGGACATGATCAAAGTTGCATCTCCAATATCGAACACAAAATGAAAACACGTTCAAATCAGTCTGAGTACAACAACGATATATCATTTAAATAACGGCGAAATCCTATAGAAAATAATGGACGGTTAACTACATTTTATTCACCGAAATGTTTACCTACTCGGACTCGAGAATTAATTCTAAATGTTCCCAATTTTGGTGACGTCGTCGTGTTATGGGTAATAGCTAAAACGGGGACAAGCCAAAACGGTGACACGCCAAACTTGGCGAAAATCTACGGACAATTCAGTATAATGATCGATGGAAATTATTATATATCTTTTGTTGCCACCGTTGTGTCCAAAAGTGGCACCGTTTCGACCAAATATCTATCCCCGTTTCGTCTAATAGTGTGACCGTTTCGTCCAATCGCATGTCACCATTATGGCGTATCAACGTTTTAGCCAGTTCCATATTTGCTTCCATTCCTCCAAATGCAATGCGCAATCTATTTTTAGCGTTAGTCGAAGACGGAAAATCCCTTTTCTTTTGAAATCCTTGCGTAAAAAATCGGAAAAAATACAGCACGGTATTATATCACAAGATGACTAGAAAGACAAACTCTGAACATAGATTGGGGTACCGGCATCTTGGATCATGTCCCTTTAAATAAATTTCCCTGAGATGCTGGTCGGCGGACATACAAGCAGAAAGTGATATTCATCTTCAATTGTATTGTATCGCAAACAACTCAAATTCTTAATTCTCTTTGCACCTTGAATTGTCTTCCCTGTTCTACATCTGAATAAAGGCCGCTTTATATTTGGAAATTAATGGAATTTGTAAACATGTTTCGGAGTTAAAGTTAACTTTAAACATGGAGGAAAACGACATCTTATGTCATATGTTGAGACTTCCTGGTTTGAGTAAGGCCTAAAATAATATGTTGTGGTTCCGATAACACCCCTTTAAAATTTAGAATAGGTAAGTCGGTCGGACTTTGAAAAAGGTAGTTTTTTAACTAATAAAATATTCATTTCTTAGTAAATGTCTTCAATGATTTTGCGTGCCGCAAAAACACAACAGGACCGGTATCATAATTCGGATACCATAATGCGAGTACAAGGCACGACAGCATTCTTTCGCCTCATAGGCGTATGGGCAACCTCGGGGTTGGGTGGCAGTGTCCTTCTTGCCCGAAATAATTATGACCACCTAATAAAACCGAGAAGGAAAAAAATAATAAAATAAAATTAAAAAAAACGTTGATACTCTGCTGTGCCAGAATTTTGGGGAGTTGTTGCCAGAATTCTGAGCAATTTTGCCCGAATTTGACCCCCCGGCTTGTACGCCTATGTTTGGCCTAATCTAACTTCGCTCACACCACTAGGGATGGGACTCAACTGCAACAGTAGACGAATAGCTACTTTTCAAGGAAATGTGATCCAAAATAAAACAAATTATGTTGCATTTGATAATTTCCTAAACTGTCACTGAATATTTCACTGTTACTATCTAGGGCCAGAAATTTTGGCTAGTTTTTGCAGTGTTCGGGCAACCGTAACGTTGTTAGCCTAATACCAGTTTGCTTACTTTGACCAACTTTGAGCAAAACAGTTTAAAAGTGTATATATACTTTCTTTTGCCAATGAATTTACATCACCAAATCTCTTCAGGAAAGCGAAATTCTTACTCGGTTCGCAAAAACCAAGGTGAAGGTCATCTTGCGCGCGATACTGGTGTGCACACGCGTCTGGTTACAGATTTAATGTTTGATATTGGTATTACGTCCCTTGGTCATCGATCAGACAGTGTCAATATTAACGGAATTAATATGGTTAAACCAAATAATAAGCTTTTGTTCTTCCTCTAGTCGTTTTCGTTTGTTCTTCTCCACAAAATCTATGAGGATAGTTAGACTACCGTAAGCAGCCATCCAACAGTGCCTAATTAAAACACCATACTGCTGATTAGCAAGACCCACTACTGCGTGAAACTTGATTATATAGGATATACTTGTCTTCAAATGTCATATTGTAAAATATAAATGACTTGTTGACGAAGGCAGTAGGTTTGTGTTTTGGATACCATCCTCAAATTAAGAGAGAGAGAGAGAGACAGACAGAAGGAGAGAGACAGACAGAAGGAGAGAGACAGGAGAGAGAGAAGCAAAAAGAAGCCAGAGAAAAATGAGAGACGGACTGAAAAATGAGAGAGCAATAGAAATACGGAGAGAGAGATAATGAGAGAGAAGGAGAGAATGAGAGAGAGAGAGAGAGATGTTGCTTCTGAATAAAGGACACAAGATACAGTAGTTATTATGCAAAAAGGTTCATTCTGTCTGTAAGAGTATATTTCAGCATTGATAAATAGACTCGTTTCTGGACCGACGCGTTTAAAGTTGTAGAGCATATCGACCAGGTCATGCATTGACTCAGTATCTTGCCTAAATACGTTTTATTGGAATGGAATAAACACCCAAATTCTTTCACCGCCATAGACAGATGTGGTATTCACTCTCTCGAAGGTGAAAACTCCCAATATTTTGTAAACGCATTAATTTAAAAAAAGAAAAGTACTAAAACTACCAGGTCAACGAAATCCTGTGTTAAATCATTGGCGTATAACACCTATGTAAAAGACATAGGTTATCTTAGTACTTGATTATTTGACAAAACTACCATGTTAAACTACACTCACCAGCAACAGTGGACCACCAACGTCTGCATCAACAACGAACGAAGTGACTGCTAACGCTCGTTTCGTTAAATATCAATTCACGGTAAACAGAATATTGACTGTATTTATACCATCCCTGATGAGCCAATACGTCGATCATAACGATACCTCTTCAGTTCCAATAAAACTACTAAGGAAATAATAATTTGAATATTTTATGTATTCTGCCACTGTAAGTATGGCTTTAAAGATAATTTATTCACAGCACAGAGAACGTGCATTGATTGGGTCGTTTTGCTTTTCTCAAGGGATCAATATATGCTTTAGAAAGATTTCTGTTATTACCTGCAATAAGTGAACAAGAAAAAGTGTGTTTTCCAAACAACGTGGCAGTATTTGATGAGCGCCGATACCCTGTGAATCACCTTTCTTCCAGAGTTTGTGCATGGAATCTGAAGAGCTGGACAAGCTAGTTCAACAGCAAACAGCAAATCCCAATATTTTATAAGCCGGTAAATTAAATTTACTCCTCTGTTATAAATAACTTCATACTGTTTCAATACGTTAAATGAAAACAGGAATATTCATTTCATATAATATGAAGCACTTGTGTATACGAGTGTGTTTGACTAGAGGATATCCGTCAGTGACCGTCATGTGCAGGGACAACTTTCCATACAAAATTACTTTCCGCTTGTAAATACATATTCTGTTGACAAAGATAACACACTCATGCCAGGGTCTTTGTAAGGAAGTTATATCCAAGTGCAGACATGTTATAGTTCTCGATGGTCGCTCTGTCATACATGGTGTAATACATTCAGACACCGACACAATTATGCATAAAGGTAAACATTCTGACATACATTCCTATATTCTTATATGTAAACACCATTTATCCCCCAAAACTGGCTTCCACAGGAGATATCGCTTTTAGAAGATCAAGCGATATCTCCTAGGAGATATCGCTTTCTCTCAATTCTGACGTCACACTGCTCAATTGTGATGTAACAATTTGTGTGATGTCACAACTGTCAACAACTAACTCCAATGTTAAAGTTGTCAAAATTTTTGTCTGTAAACAATTTCAATTTTATGTTTAAATATGATTTTGGGGGGATAAAGAAAATCTCAACCTCGTGTTTTGGATATCAAATATATCCACACTCGGCAAGCCTCGGATTTTCACTTCTTTATCGACTTGTGTGGATATATTTGATATCCAAAGACACTCGGAGGAGATTCTCTATATAAGCTACGATTACTTTTCCCTACTCAAGGTAGGCTACCACAATCATCACACTAAGGCGGATTCAGGTAAAGGGGCGGGTGTGCACAGCATAGATCATGATATCATGTTCCCCTAGAAAGTTTGAAAAATTAACATGCAAAATGGTGCCATTTCATCCCATTTCATGAGTTTTCATAATCTTTTTGGGGTTGATTTGGTGTTTACATAGCAAAGAACATTTAAAAGGGCTAGCTAAGGGGATATGGATAGTAGACTATTTTGTGAGAACATCGGTATATTGAACTTGGGAACTTCTGTGACCAGCTTAAAGAACAGAATCCATAATGACTCAATCTTCTGAGTTTGCAGCATTTACCTGCGTTATAACAATTGTAATTGCAAAAATTATCGTTTCACATAAGGAACATCGACAACAATGCAAATATGCAGTAACCAGATTTTCAAGAGATGGCCAACGATTGGACCAATTCGTGTTAAACCTGTAACAATGAATACGTTATAGCAAGAAATACAGTCAAGGATCGTTAATATATATATATACTGTTGAAATTTTATAATTGACTATTGAGTCAAATCATTCGGTACCAATATCTAAATATTGGCCTAACTGATTTGTACATACAAGCTCACGTATCAGTCTCGTCTTTTTTTTTGTCAGGACTTCAGGTTTGATTGTTTGCCATTGACAACAAACCATATTCTAACATTTGAGTAGCAACACGGTATCAACTGGGTAGCACGGAGAGAAGTGCTGTAACTAGTCAAACTGACACTAGGTGTGTGCACAGACCCGTCGTCCCCAGCCCACTGATGCAACGTCAGGTCGGACAAATCTCACACCAGTTTAAATCAATCAAATCCGAAACATTCATCAAAATTATGGGATGCATTTGCAGAATAAAAATTAAGATAGGGTCGTCTTTCTAAATGATGGTTCAGGACTCCCGTCGTCCCAGTGTAGACATAACTCATTTGATCTACAATTTATTTTGGTTTGTTTTGTCTCTGTTTCAAGTTTAATCTTGCCCTTGGACACTAAAGGCACTTTGGTGTTCCAGTTCTTCAAGGGTTCACCCCTGCCTCACACTGAGACACTTGCAATATGAGTGGTGTCACCTTAGGCAAATCGCTTTGCTCGTAAATTGCCTCAGTTCACCCAGCTGAAATTGGGTACCTGGTCGGAGGTGATGGAAATGTGACAGTTAACCTTCTAGAGCTTCACATGCAGCTTGGGCTATATATTCCCTAGGGAGTTGAGAAAGGTTGCGGACTGTACATTGTTCTAATGACTAGGGTAATAATGTGAAGCTTTGAGCATTTACCTTGTGCATGGAATTAGCGTTATTAAAGACTCCCCATTATTATTATTATTATTATTATTTGTTGCACACACTGAGTCTCGAATAGCAGTTCATATTATGCTAACGGAATATCATATTCTGGTTTGTGATTACAATTATGCGACTACAGGACATCCAGCCCGGAAATCATGCAGTCAAAGCAGTCGGTATGTTACATCTGTCAACCTGTTCCATTAAGCTGTCACAAGACATATGCTCACAACATATATATTGGAGAACGCTTCTGGTGGTAGTTGGTCATTTTATCCCATCACTTATAGATAAGTTCTTCTGAAAATAATTCTCTGACAGTTGTGAATTTTTTCTCTTTTCCCATTACGGATGTGAGCATTTGTCTATTGTGCATACTTATGCTGTGTGAGCATTTGTCTTATGAGCATTATGTCCGCTTCCTCTAAATCACAATCTAAGCCTACACTGTTACTTAATTAATCTATAAACAGCTGTGAATTACTCGAGCTTCTAAAGATAATACATCAATGAAACCAGACTCTCACCTGTGTCTTTCTATCAGGTATTACACAGCCGTGGTAATGGCCATGTAATAGGAAGTAAAGTGCAAGAGACATGCACAGTTATGGGGCATACATCTACCAGGCAATGGAAATATGGTTTTCATCTGTTGAGACGCAAGCTCCACACACACCTGACCATGCGTTCAAGTGTCACGTCAAGGTTAACTACATCATGTTATCTGAGAACGGCTCTTTGATCAATTAATGTCTCAATATACAAGAAGAAGACGGTATATTCATCTGAGACAGCCCTGTTCAATAAACCATCAAAATAACCGCCTTCAAAATAACCGGTAGAACATGAGAGAATCCTGTGAGGAGCGTCTTGTTTTGCTGTTATGCAGCATGAAATATCCTAAAATGAAATTGATAAACTGAAGGAAATTATTTTATTATACATGTATTTGGAAATAGACAGTCCTCCCTTTACCATACATTATTGTGAATGTGCTGCAGATTAGAGAGCTTAGAGAAAATAGGCCATGTAGTTTTCAAACAAAACTCAAAGGAAACTCGAAAGTTTATTCCATAGTTAGAGCTTTGTCTTAAGCTTAGATACCAGGGACCACCCATGTCTAAGATACAAAGATCTTTATGGAAATGTTTAAGTCCAAATACAAGACCACTCAAGAAAAATTCCCTTAAGACAAAGCTCAAGATGTGGACTGAAAGAAGAAAGATATATGAGAAACGAAATAATTTCATTATTCCAAACAAACTGTTTTTTCCCAATGAACCACGTTTTCACAGACCGTTCAATAGCATCAATGATGATGATGATGATGATAATAATAATAATAAAGCGCACATTAAAATCAAATTACTCAGCGATTGCTCATGGCGCAACAAAGGCAGAAACCAGTGAAAACATATTTAAATAAGTCAAATTCATAGGTTTTCTTGAAAAGGAATGTCTTTAACTCGGTTTGGGAGCATTTCGCTGGTGCTGCCTGCTTCATATGACATTGTAATGCCAAGAGTTCCAAAGAACGACTGCCAAGTAGCAAAATCTTCTGTGTTCAAGAGACTTAAGTCTAGCACTAGGGACAGTCAAACAGCAACTATTTTCTGACCTAAGTGACCTTGCTAGGTCATTCCCTACAAATGTCTCCACAATATGGCTCCATCATACTTGTCTGAATTTGTTCAGCAATACACACCCAACAGAACACTCAGATCAAGGAATTCCTCTAATCGTGTTGTTCCATCAGCTCGTCTCAAATCATTTGGACACAGAACATTTGCCTTTTATCAGCCTTCCTTTGGAACAGTTTGCCTATCTCTCTCAAGCACTTAGTTTCACTCTCTAGCTTTCAGTCTCATCTCAAGACTTTTTTATTTCAAAAGTATTATCGTGTGTAGATTATATTTAAATGGACTTTCATGCGCCATGAGCAAACACTTGGTGTTTTGAAATCCGGCGCAATACAAGACTACTACTACTACTATGTAGTGGCCATCTTAGACAGTCTCCCAGACTCTAGAGCATACATTGAAATAGAGCCTATCCAATACTAGATATTTAGCAAGTCTTGGCTCCTTTTCCGATTTTAGTTGTTTGTATTATCAACATAACTTTGTAGATTAAGCTTATTTCTAGGACTAATGTTAGTCTAAGCAATCTAACCGTCTCTTTATTTAATCCGTTGAAATAGCTACTCATTGATGCGACTCGTATTTAAAGAACAGACGGAACGTGACAACACAATTCGAACCGTGTCTCCAGAGATTCTATATGGCAAAATTAATATTTGTTTTAGAGGACTTCTCAACTATTCTTTGGCATCAGCAGCATGTTTTATCATGGAAAGTCAAACATTTACCTCGCTTCAAATAGTCCAGAATGTTGTTCCTCGAAACGCACCAAGGAGACAAGCTTTGAAAATGTTCATCAATCCGTTAATACCAGTTCCCTTCAATATCACACGCAGAGGGGTTCACAATGGTCTTGGATCCATAGCTTTTGAACTATTTATCCAATTGTCTAGGTGTATATTTGACAAATAAAATGTCAAATATCATAGGTTTCATCTCGAGACTTCAATCCCTCGATGTCTTCCCAATGGAATACAGAATTAACCCAGTCGACGGAAGAGGTCTTGGCAACTTTACCATCTTGTAAATGTTGACAATAGCGTCTTGATTTTGAAATCTGTCTATATACGTGAATGCTTGATCTGTGTTTACACTTTATAATAAGCCATAAACGTGACTCCCTAAGAGACTACGTTCTGGTAGTGGATCGATGATTTCTATATTAAAGATGCATTAAGGCTCGCCAGTTTTTTATAGAATGAAGCGCGGAATTTAGCTGACTTTCAGTGCGTAAGTACACAAGGTTTACACAGAAGTGCTGTTTTCATGAGTAAGGCCTAAAAAATGAAATGTTTCTGGTATTCGCACCTGGTAAAAAATGCGATAATGCGATCTTTCTTTTTTTCTTTTTCTTTTTCAGCTGTATGAACAGATAAGCGAATAATATTTCAGGATAACAAACTTTTAATAACTTAAACAAAAAAATAATTGGTTTCCTGAATAAAAAAAACATGTCAAAATTAAAATCCGGGAAACAGAGTTTAGAGTTACCTGCCCTTGGCAATTGATATCGGGGAAAATTGAGTTGCCGCGGGGAGGGGTCGAGATTGATACCAGAAACAAAACACTTTTTTTTTTAGGCCTAATAGAGAGCTTTTTCATTACCTAAACAGTTTCTCTTGCTGTTATGGTCCGTGAAGAAAGGAATGGGTAAGAAACGGAAATTGAAAGTTGACATTTTTTTGGTTAATATTCATACTGGCCAAACACTCTTCGATTCGTTGAGGCATCGTGCTTATGAGTCTACCTTATTTGATGCAGCCTGTCCCATTCTTCCACCAACACCTGGCCAAGTTCATGTAGCGTGGCTGGTGGCCTTTCGCATTATTTACTAGCGAAAAACAGTTACTGTGCATTGTTCATTGCTTATTAAAAAAAAAATAGTTGTAAGCAAATGAAGTTGGATTCAGTCAGGAAAGGTGTTATTGATGAAAGAAGAACATTATGTCATCATCACAAAGATTTCATTACGTGTCAAATGTCAATTCACAAATCAGTATCTTGTATGGCAGCATCGACACATGCCTAGAGACGCCGCCTCATAGACCATACAAGACGGTTGAAGAAGGCTTGCGAAATGTCATTCCATACTTGAATTAAAGCCTGCATCAGCTGAGCTCACGTCACAGATGGGTTCGGACAGCGACGTAAGTGACCGTCCATCTCGTCCCACCCATGCTCTATGAAACTCAAGTCAGGTGAGACAGCGGGCCATTAAATTACCCGCAATGACCATCAGGTGTCCTGTGATGTGCAGTAATCCCTCCCCAAACCACAATGCTCCCTCCCTCGAATGCAGAACGTTGAACAACACATGCGTTTGAGTAGCGTTCATGTTGACGTCTGTAAACACGCTGACGTCCATCCCTGCTGTCAGATGAAACCTTGATTCATCTGAGATGAGTATGAATACCCATTCACGTAAGCTAAACCTCAGATGTCGTCTTGAACAAGCCAAGCGTACATTACGGTGACTGGCAATAGAATGGATGCACAGCTGGACGTCGTGGCCTTATGTTATGCTCTCACAATCGGTACCTAACCAAGGGATGGTGCGAGCAGTGAGAGGTGCAGTCTGAAAGCAATTCCGTAAGTTTGCTAGGCGGATATGGCTGCCTTGACGAAGTGAAGTCACGCGTGGACGTCCTGACCTTGGTCCGTCTCGAGCATTGCCAGTCTGTTGATACCGATTGCGCAGTGATTGTATGGTGTTTCGATGTACACCAAAATGTCCAGCGACCACAGCTTGAGTCATTCCTGTCTCTAGCATGCCAACTGAACGTAGACGCTCATGCAGTGAGGCGTGGCAACATGGATTTCTGATTTAATTTCCAAAAATGTGCTTGTCACACCTCAGAATCAACTAGCATTGGATTCGGCTCAATTCAATGAGACGTGTAACTTTATGACAGTAATTTTACCTTTTTGTACTTAATGCATTAATTGGGCAAACGCACGTGCATAATCATGGATATCATGGGAAAGCATTAGAAAGTGTTATAAATCAAGATCCACATGCATGATCGGTGTCGACATTATAAACATATTTTATTTTTTGATCAAATTTTTATCGTACACAGGAACGTCTTCCGCTAGCATATATTAAAGATACATCGTTCTCGGGTCGGTGAAAATTCCTTCTTGACCTGCAGGCCGAATTTAGCCAAC
Source organism: Diodora aspera (assembly GCA_031471655.1). NCBI lineage: Eukaryota > Metazoa > Mollusca > Gastropoda > Lepetellida > Fissurellidae > Diodora > Diodora aspera. Next base: position 11,658 of record JAUELE010160339.1, read on the forward strand.
CACGGCTCTGGATTATCACCACTGTTCAAGTATACTACTCAGGGTCAAATATTGTGATGACACTATTTTACTAACAAGAAGCATGTCGACACATATTGTTTTGTTAATTTCTCTAATCATGTTCCTGATGTTTCAGCCTAAATTTACCCAGTAATTAAATTGGTTCGGCGAAATTCCTTGCAGAACGAAAAAAAAAGAAACAGGCGAATTTCGTCGGACCAATTTAATTTATGGTAATTTTAGGCTGAACAGTAAGGAAAATTAATGATCAGAAAAGCTCCAGGTCCAACAGATCCGGTGCTTATTAAAGACCGGCGTTTATTAGATGCTGGTGCTTATCAGAGACCGGCGCTTGTGAGAGACCCGGCGCTGATTAGTTGAGTTGAGTTGAAATGATGTTTTATGTCGCAAGGGTAATATTTCAGCTATAACGCAACGTGATGTGCAAGGTGTACATCGAGCGAAAAGACAGTTCATAAAAGGGGTCGATAGGAAGGAAAGTGAAAGCAAAAGGTTCCCATTTTAGTCGCCTTGTACGACAATCATTGGATAACTGAGGCTCTATTCTATCTGTGACACCAAGTCACTCCCGGAAGCCTCACGGGATATCGGTCCAGGGAGAGGCAATGGTGTCACAGCAAGTTGGTACATTGCTCAAGTCTTGAGACCACACGTTATACCTAATTTGGCACGTCGCCTCAACCACGAGTTTCAGCATGACAACGCCCGTGCCTTTACTGCGAGAGCAACAAGAGACTTCCTCCAGCAGAATGGCATCAGAACCATGCAGTGGCCTGCCCTCAGTCCCGATTTAAATCCCAATGAACACCTGTTGGACGAGATTCAAGGACGGCTGAATGACAACGCACAATGCTGACAGCTGCAGCTGAACTGCGTCAGGCGTTCCTCAGAGTGTGGGCTCAAGTGCCTATGGCCTTCATCAACCGCCTCATTCATTCCATGTATCGACGTTGCACGGCAGTCATCAATGGACATGGCGGACACACGAGATACTAACTTGTGATGCCATTTTCTTAGAGACTAGTGTTGTGCTTCACTTTAAGAACATTTGACTGTTTAATTTCAACCTTGATGGTCAGTCTTACCAAGTTTCATCATTTTAATATGTCTCAAAGTATGTTTACAGGGTTTGGACAAATAAGGTTTCAGATAGATCTATTCATAGTGACGTTTCTTTTGCTGTTCAGTATATATATATCAATCGATCGTTAGACCTACACTTAATCGTCCGTAGACTAAAAGCCTTTTTTTCGCCAGGTTTGTCGCCACGTTTGGCCTGCCCCCCTGTGGCTTGTCACCGTTTTAGCTATAACCTATAAAACAATGACGTCACCAAAATGGGGAACATTTAAAACTCGAATTCGAGTAAGTAAACTGTTTCGGCGAATAAAGTGTAGTTGACCGTTCATTATTTTTAAATGGATTTCGCCGTTATTTAAATGATATATCGTTGTTGTAGTCAGACCGATTTGAACGTTTTTTTCAGTTCTTGTTCGGTATTGGAGATGCAACTTTTATCATATCCCTTTTAAAGATGTTTTGCGAACTTGATTGGAAATAATGTTATTAATTGTCATTAATGCATAAGAATCATGCTTTGTTGCACGCACTTTAGTGTTGTATGCATGATTTTCGATTATAACTACGAATCCGCAGCTACAGTATGAACTAAGTGTAAATACTCCCTCTCCAGAAAATTTCATATGTAGCCCTGATATACACAGAGGATTCGTAACGAGTGTTTTTGAATATGTAAAATATCAACCAAATCTAAGATAATCGGCATTTGTCGAACCTTGGCGAGACAAATACCGATTATCTTAGACGAGGTTGATATTTTACACAATCAAAAACACGAGTGACGAATTCTATTTATCATATAACGTCTCATTTGTCTTTTTATTGCTTAATTTTAAAAGATCGATTCTGTCAATTCACAAACGAACGCGCATTAATATGTGAATAGGCTCAATTGTAAGGACCACTGCTCCTGAGAAATACCACTGCGCTAACAATTGTTTTTGTTTGTGATAAATCCTCTATCTATGAACTACAGATAGATATAATGGTGCCTGAGCCCTTGTTGTCGGTGACAACATTGTGGTCAACATCAAAAGAAGCCATTTTGTAAATATTTGTTCACGTGATCAGATGAAAGTAGTTCCATTTCCGGTGACCTCATTTGCATA
>JAUELE010160450.1:0-13865 GCA_031471655.1 Diodora aspera
TTACTGACATGGAGGGCGCCAGTGGGGGGGGGGGCTACAAGTATTGGGTTACTGACATAGAGGGCGCCAGTGGGGGGGGCTACAAGTATTGGGTTACTGACATGGAGGGCGCCAGTGGGGGGCTACAAGTATTGGGTTACTGACATGGAGGGCGCCAGTGTGGGGGCTACAAGTATTGGGTTACTGACATGGAGGGCGCCAGTGCGGGGGCTACAAGTATTGGGTTACTGACCCACCTGGCTCCACCCCTGTTTACTGGGTCCACATACATTCGCGGAAGCTCACGTGGTAGTTTTTAGTTAAATTAGAAGCTTAGGAGAGATGATACTGTTGCTGTACCATCCAACATACCTCTAATTCCCACTGAGCATTGTGGGATATTACAGGGCATCAGTTTGACCTCACTGTCTTTGCCATCGCAGTTCTTGCCACCAAAGACAGGAGTAGGGTTGGTACAGTTTCTGTAGCGCTTCACTTCCTTCACAGCAGCACTACCGCATGAAAGTGGACACAGTGGATTGCTCCATAAGGTCCAGACAGTGTACGCTCCGTCAACTATAAATAGAAACACAGAAGTTGGATGGGTGCGTGCAATATCAAATTATTAAACATCTGAAGCAAACATGAGACAATACTTTAAGCCAAGAATGGCATTGTGTTCATTACAAATATTATTTCAATAAAGTTTTTTTCAGGAATGAGACGATTAGGCACAATCCAACTAAAATTGACATGTCTTTTGGATTTTGTAAAACATTAGAGACATAGTGAATTCAAACTGAGGTAGTTAGGAAATAGAATGAAAAACAGAAATAGGAAATTACCTGGACAGTTGGTATTTCCACAATTCACTTCTCTTGTTTGGTTCCGCGGTCCTGAACAGTCCTGGCCGTTAAACTGGGGAACAGGGTTAGAACAGGTTCTATATCGGTAGGTCAACTTGCGTTCATTAGCCCCACACGTGCGTGGGCAGGGAGGATCTGTCCACCTTGTCCACTGGGTGAAACCCCCATCAACTGGAACACATTCATAAACATGTATATTAGTATACCAGCTGAAGTGATATGTTGTTGCCTTGACAGGCAGAGCCTCTGGTAGAAAATTGCTAAAGCCTTGGAATCATTTTCTTACCTCCATTTGCTATGTGAGTCAACATTTTGATAGTTCCGCAAAAATCGAAGCGATTCAGCAGCAGCACTTCTGGGAGTACGCCAGTTGAAACAACATATTTTATCGTATAGATGTGTGCCTGAACTCTCCGGTTATAGACAACCTTAGTATAATAGCAGGGTATTGTTTTAAGATGTGTAATTAGCAATTTACACTTTCAGATGATAATGATTAACATTTGGTGAAAATTGATCATCATTTTATAAGCAACTGATTAGCAATCACCTGAAATTGATTAGCAATCACCTTAAATTGACTAGTAAAATTAGATGCAAACCGGAACAAAAAATACCCTGTATAGCTTTAGTTAAATTGGCAGTGGTTGCTCCTGCAGAACAACATCTGCAAAACATTCCTATTAGGTTTGCCTTCTGTTCCTTAATGGACCTTGCCAGTTCCATGTCCTGGCCAAATTCATTATTATGCAGCTGTCTTCACTTCCTACATTTCAACCATGTCAAATATCTATTTTCTTGTTCATACACGAGACTCGGTCGCACGTTTAACGACGTGGCTTAACTTACGTGGGCAGTTTGGTAGTCGGCAAGGCAGAACCTGCGTTTGCACACTTGAACCTAAACAACTACGGCCACCAAATCTAGGAGATGGATCGCTGCAGGTTCTGAAGCGAGTGCTAACTCTGATTGCAGTTGGCCCACATGTGGCTGCACATCCGGGGTCAGTCCAGCTTGTCCACAAGGTCCATGTGCCATGGACTGAAAACAGATTAAAAAGAGTCCAATAAAAGCCATGCCAATAGGGAAGATCTAGTATTAGCTTATTGAAAATTATCTTACAACCTTCGGGGATGTCTGCAGTTTACGTCCAGTCAACTTTGATGCAATATCATTCCTCAAAACAACAACAAAATGCACCTATTCTTACAAACGACAACATATATGTAATACGTATTAACATAATAGCACGAACTGGATTCTTCGACCTACATCGAACTTGTAGCGACCAGTTCCGTGTCTCCAAAGAAATGAACATGGCCAAAGTAGCAGACTATGAAGTGTAATGTTTTGAAAGATGGCCATCAAGCTTTGAGATGATCTTTGCCACATCTAAACAGATTGATGTTTCTACTTACTGGGACAGTTGGGTAGTGCACAGTTCCTCTCAACAATCTGTGTACGCTCTCCTTGACATTGCGCGCCTCCTCCCGATGGGGGTGGGTTTGTACACGTCCTTGACCTTGTAACATTGCGTGTGGCAGAAAGACCACATGTTTCCCGGCATGGAAGACCTGTCCATGTTGTCCAGGAGGTCAGACCGCCATTAACTGAAACCCACAAAGTACACTGTAATGAGGAAGTCTACTGTTGATGTTCCTAGTAACTGTTGTAAATCTACACCTTATTCGTTCTGAACCTAGTTCCAATATTTTGTCTTATACATTTGTCATTGTAAAATGAGTGAGTGAAATGAATTTTTACATTGCAAGGGGCAATATTTCAGCCATAGTGCAATGTGATGTGCAACAGGCACATCAGGAAAAGGGACAACACAGGATCGATAGTAAGAAACACAAAGCAAAAGATCTTCATTTTAGACGGCTCTTACGACAAGCATTGGTTTATTGAGGCCCTATTCTATCTAAGTGACACCACGTCACTCCCCGGAAGCCCCACGGTGTCATTGTAAATTGTCATTGAGAATTTGAACTTTATGTGGATTTCGATAATCTTTCAGCCACATCACCACGATATCGCCTACATCACGTGGGTGCGAGGCTTAAATATTCAGTATGAAAGATGAAAAATGATCCTTTCAATGTATCTATTACTCCAATGTTATTGGATTTCATCACTGCAATCATATGTTTCTGTTTTGGTCTCTGACAGCTGCCAAAGAACGCTAATTTTCATCTATTTCGTTTTTGAATGTAAACGTCACACATGACTGACACTTGACCACAAGTAATTTCCGTCTTTGTCGATCATTACATTACCAATATGTGTTGCTCTTTCACACGTTTACCAAAAATGCTAGCCCCAAACAACAACAATCATATGTATCTTGACTGCTCATTTTTGGCACTATTGCACCACAATAACAAATCTTTACTCATTTTGAGTCTTTGATCACGACTATCAGGAAGCTCCTTAAAACATAATTCATTTGACATCATTCTATGAAGCTCCTTAAAACATAAATTATTTGACATCATTCTATGAAGCTCCTTAAAACATAATTCATTTGACATCATTCTATGAAGCTCCTTAAAACATAATTCATTTGACATCATTCTATGAAGCTCCATCCAATAAATCAAAAGGTGCCAGTCGCAAAACTCCAGTTTAAAAGTGAAAATATAAATCACGAATCTCTGAAATCAATATCCGGATGGTGTTAAACATTTAGGCAAGGGAGGTAACTGTGGTTTGAAACATTATATCCCTCACCTGGACATGATGGCAGATTACAGGACCTAGATTGCGTCTCCCATCTGGATCCAAAACAATCCCTTCCTCCGTTCTGGGCGACTGGGTTACTACAGCTTCGACTACGGTAGGCAGTAACAAACACATTTGGTCCACAGGCAACAATACACCTTGGAGCGACCCAGTCACTCCAATTTGTGAATCCACCATCAACTGAAAACCAAGGCATTCAAAAGATATAAACCAACTGTATTGTTACCTTTAATTTCAATAATGTTCCGCCTTTATAAAGAGAAGGGGTTCAAGACAGAAGGAAAATGATTAGAATAATGGACAGGATTTGAACCACTGAAATCGGCAAATGCAGACTTCCTAGAGCCAAGCAACTATGCTAGAAAGTTGATTCACGTACGTCTTAAAGCAGAACATTTGCAAGGCAAGGATGCCAGACAAGATCTCATATTCAAGCCTGTGTTGGGCTCACTAGCAATAGCAGAAACATTAACGATCAGATAAATGTTGTACATACTTGGACATGGCCGTAAACTGCAGGTCCTGGTTGTGGATTCGGTGAGAGACCCAATGCAGTCTCTTCCTCCCAGCGAGGGCTCTGGTTCTGTGCAGGTCCTAAATCGATTTACAGTACCAAAGGCAACACCGCAAGTCTCGCCACAACTGGGACTACCCCATGTGGTCCAGGCCGAGAAACCGCCATCAACTGCAAAGCATAATTCAACTCATATGGAAATATTTGTCTTGGTTTCTATTATATACCGTTTAAGGTCTCTCATAATATGTGGAAATATCAACGATGTACAGCTTTTTCATTGCATAAGTGATGCAGCTAGTATTTTTGTATAATTTCAGAGCAGGCTCTTGCGGTTTATTGTAAGCATTTAGTGCTCAACATTTGATCCAGGCAAGGCTAGGATTACACATTTAGCAGAAAGTATGTTTACCTGCACACGAAGGAACAGTGCACCTTTCCGATATGGTTTGTGTGAGTTGTATACCCGGACACCGGCTCCCGCCATACAGAGGCCATGGATTATCACAGAATCTGTATCGTGTGATGTTTCTCTGGACATTGAATCCACAAGTTGCTGGGCATGGCGGTCTTGTCCATTCTGTCCATAAACTGACGCCTCCGTTGACTGTTCAAAAAAACAACATGCTATTTTACAAAGAAGCTTCGTGCTACACTACTGTCTAACAAATTTTAGTTGAGCTTACGCAACGCCGTATAAATAGATTTCAAAGTCCGGGGGCTGATCTGGACTCGGAGAGGGGGTTACAGTCATACTATTTGGTCAAAGGTACATGCAGCTTCTTTCAATGGGATTATAACATATTACTTCAAACACAAACCTGATGTAAACACTGCTGTTACCTGCTGCGAGCATGTCTACTTTCGTGTTCCAAACATAGCACAAATGCAACACATGTACAGTGTCAGGAATAAGTGGGGGCCGAGCAAATGTCGAAATATCGTCCGATAGCCAGACAGGTGCGCGCAGACGAGTTCATTTCATTCTTAGAGGTTAGTAAGGTACACACACGTGCAATTCATGATACCCGTGGCTAAACACTCTGCTGCACTGTACTTAATCTACTGCATGCATTATACATACAAGTTATGACGGAAATGAATGACTGCATAATTATAAAAACAATGAAGATAATGCAACCGGAAGTACACACAAACACAATAAAACGTGCATTATAACCTGCCATCCCTCCGTTAGCAGTTGCACACTCCGGGTAGGCGTGTTCAGTGAGGACACAGTTCCACTATCTGTCGACCAACAGTTGCGGAGACCGGATTCACCTTATCTTCTGCTTCATATTATGCATTTATTCAGTCTCGCATCATAGGTTTTAGATAGTTCACCTGACTTTCGCCGGCATGTCAGTTACAACACGTTGGAAACTTGCATGAAATGCGAGCTACCCAACTAAAGATACAGTAACAACTACATGTAGATACATAATTCCAAACCCCAATATTTTGTTCTGAGTTTTGTGTGTAATCCAATATTTTTTGCCCATAAAATTATTGAAATCTAATTCAATTTAAATAATTATTGTTATGAGGGTTAAAATGGTTGTTCTAGCCTGGAATCTGCTTATCCATCACACAACCAACGAATTTGCCTGAATGTGATATGTACATACTTGGACACGGTCCCAGGAGGCAGTTCCTTGTTCTCGTTTGCCTTCTGGGGTCTGTGCAGTTTCGTCCTCCGAAGCTGGGGAGAGGGCTTGAACAGAAGCGCTCTCTGGTGATAATTCGGAACTCATCCACACCACATGTAGCAGAACAGCCAGGTATAGACCAAGTCGTCCAGGCGGTGTAGCCTCCGTCCACTGGTCAAAGGAATGTACTCATTACTAAGAAGATAACTAACAATACGTTTTATATGATAAAATCAACAATATTTAATATCAACCAACCTTCATCTTTCACATTAACCTTGAAGTAATGTTTCAATTTTTGTACTTGTCATCATGCAGAAATAACTCCAAATTGGAAACGTTTGGTGTGAGTGTTTTCTGTCAAGGAACTTATCTGGAGAAGAGGATGCGCCTACCTGGGCATCGAACATAGGTGCAGGTCCGCAATTCCGTTTCTTCACGACTCTCCGTGCAGTTCCTGCCTCCATCCGTGGCAGGTGGCTGGTTACAGTAGCGTCTGCGTTTGGCTACCACCGAGCCCAAGGTCGGCGCACATGTCAAGGGACAAGCTGGCACTATCCACGGAGTCCACGCGCTGATGCCACCATCAACTAAATAGTACAGAAACTCTCAATGAACAATAACAACGAGTTAAGATAAACGCATAAAGCTTTAAGATTGTTTCAATACAGGCGTCCAGCATTGACTGACTCTCTGGAAAGAAAACTTTTGAAGCCTTACGGAGAAGAGATGATTAATCTCATGTGAGGCAATAGCATAATATTTCAACAAGTGAATGAAGAAAAGCAGTAAAAACTCTCACCTATGCAAAAAGGTAAGTTACAGTTTATGTCTTGAGTATCGAGGTCTTGGCCTGAGCACGGCGCTCCTCCAAATTGGGGCCGAGGCTGAGTACACACGCGAGAGCGAGTCCAAGTTCTCGTCAGACTGGATCCACATGTAAGCTGACAGTTGGGAATGTTCCACGGTGTCCATTGTGTGTACCCACCATTTACTGTTGTAACATAAATAAATATAGATTTTTGCTTGCAACATAACAGTCCTCTGAGAATGATATATTTCAATATCTTTATGAAGATTCGAGGATAATTTGACTTGTAAAGAACTCATCCAATGTCCGATGCAGGGCCGGGTTTACTCCCAATTAGACCCCGCCCCTAAGGTAAACTTTCATCTTACTTTTACTGGGGGAGCTGCCCCTTTCCTTCTTATAATCGCCTACTGGTGATACGGACTTTCTTCCTGCACTCAAATGGCGAAAGTGAGGATATGACTGAAAGAGTCCCACTATCCATCCGACCAATCAACCCTTTTTATAGCCTCAAAATAGGCCCCGCCAAAGTAGCCTCCCATTGGGCCCCCGCAGTCCCTAAAGCCGGTCCTGGCTCTAAGCTGTCACTAAGATTGGCGAGCTGGCTCTAAGCTGTCAATAAGATTGGCGAGCTGGCTCTAAGCTGTCACTAAGATTGGCGAGGACGTGAAAGTATTTGAACCTTCAAGTTAACCCCTATCCCATTCCTAAACATCTACAAACACATTGCATTATATCAGATGCAGTGCATTGTAATATTACATCGGGTAACACAATGAAAGGCTTCTGGCTATGGTGTTATGCACTAGTTGATAATATATTGAATTAAAGTTTGTGCTTGCTATATTCTCGGGGATGTTTCACACTTACTTGGACAAGGGACATAATTACAACTCCTCAGTTGCGTCTGTCGTCTGCTTTCTGTACAGTTAAAGCCGCCGTTGCTTGGTAACGGGCTGTTACAGAATCGACTTCTGGTTGCTAAAACTGTAGTGAAACTTCCACAAGTTCGGTCACATCGGTCCACACTCCACTGTGACCACTCGGAGATACCGCCATCAACTGGTAAAACGATCATAAATAGGCTCAATTACTCAGACTAACATCTGGTGGGTAGTTCACCCAGAACAGTGGATGGGTTTTTACATTGGAATATTGCTACCCAAACGCTGCCTATGTTTCTCAATGGCAGATTTGGTTCTGATACCAACCAGCAAAATTACGCTGACGACCCACGCCGCTCTGGGCGCCAAATCTAGCTCATGATAGACTTGTTGCTGCCCTCACTGATGAGCAGAATATAATGAGTGCTAATTTTGACCAACTTATCCGTAACATACCTCGAAGAATTTCTGCATTTCTGACCGACAGGTGGTTTTACTTGATATTATTAACGTTGGCTGCAAAATGGGAATTTCAAATTTGACCCTCAACCTATTTAAGGACCTAGTACACCATCACTTAATCATTAGAGATCATTATATCTGATCACCTACTCCCCAGCTGATGTGCTCATATTTCGCTTTGATGTTTAGGCTATTCTCAAAGCGAAACATGTCTTGAGGATCACTAATGTTCTCCAGTATTCAGCTATTCTGCTCTGCCATGCACATGCTTCGGAATTAACTCATCTTTTGAATTTTGCCGACTTATTTTCCATATGATCGGTCAATCAATTTCTGGTTTTCCAAGTATAATTTCAGTCCGACAATGGTACATATAGGGGTCAGAGTTTTAAAGTGTGCGATGTAAAACACACCTGCACTCCGAGGTCTGCTTTCGAACTAAGAAGAGATGGGTATGTCCAGAGACACCATGCACTTCAATCGTAGCTACTCGTCTCTTTCCGTGAGCGGGCAGAGGACTCGTCTGCCTCTCGTTAACATTGTGATAAGACCTACATCAGTCCAGCGCAAAGCGACTACAAGAAGACTCTGGTTTGAAAACTACTGTAGGGAAAGATAACTCTGAAGTGGTGTTGCTTTGCGCTTTTGCTTGATAGTATACTCGGCGTCTTTAATGAAGGGTCAAATGGCATATAGCACATGAAAAGAAGAGTTTCCAAGAAATAATAGAACTACGAGTGTTATCATAATGTTAGATGTGTTAACAAACATGACACATTATTATCTTGTGTACGTGGTGTTAATGGTGGACGAACTGCGGGTCGCCTACAGCGGAGTCCGATTGCCCTTAATCGTCGACGAATTGCGCTCCTGAATATCCTTACATTGTTAACATTGGAGTGTTCTGTCTGAAGATCTGCTGCGTTTAGGAATACGTTACGTAGCGCAACGTTAATCATGTGCCTATTATTTCTTGTTGTGACTCTGGGGCGACCTGGTCTGCATGCATATTCCACGGACCCAGTGGCTTGAAATCTCTGCCACAGTCTACCAATAGCACTCTGAGTCACATTAAATCGGTTTAATGAGTAATTTTCTCGCATGGCGGCTCACGAAAGGCATACGAGTCCTCTGTCTGGTCACTAGGAGAGACGAGTAGCAACGATATCTCAAGTTTGCACATCTTATATTACATTAATTGGGTTTTAAAAGGACATGATCAAAGTTGCATCTCCAATACTGAACAAAAACTAAAAAGACTTCAAACAGGTCTGAGTACAACAACGATATATCATTTAAATACAGGCGAAATCCTAATGAAAATAATGGACGGTTAACTACATTTTATTCGCCGAAACGTTTACTTACTCGAACTCGAGACAAGTTCTAAATGTTCCCCATTTTGGTGACGTCAGCGTTTTCTGGGTTATAGCTAAAAATGTGACAAACCAAAACAGTGACGAGCCAAACTTGGCGAAAAGGCGACAAACCTGGCGACAAAACTTTTAAAAATCATATGACACTGTTATGGCGTGTCACCGTTTTAGCCAGTTTCCTATTTGTTTACCTTCCCAAAATGCAATGCAAATCTAATTTTAGCGTTAGACGACTACGGGAAGATTCCTTTTTCTTTATCGCCTCAATTAGTGTGAAATCTTTGCGTTAAAAATCTGAAAAAATACAGAACGGTATTATAACACAAGATGAATAGAAAAACAAGCTCTGAACATGGATTGGCGTATCTGCATCTTTGATCATGTCCCTTTAGATATTGCTGTTGCAATTACTGCTGTTCTCACCTGCGCAGGACGGCAAACGACAGTTTTCCGTGTAGCTCTGGGTATCTGATCCCAGGCAGTTCCGTCCTCCTTGGGCGGGACGTGGATTGGTACACTCTCTGCTCCGGCTGACTCGCCGAGTCACTGTAAGTCCACAGGTGAACCCACAGGAACCAAAGGTCCACCCGGCCCACTGTGTGTAGCCTCCGTCAACTAAAATGTAAACCATGTATGTTATCTACACATTAAACAGCGTCAGTGATACATATCTAACTTGAATAATTCTCTACTAATCCTAAAAGAGACAGAGCAAATATATCACTGCTAACCGTTCGACAGTTATGTTGAATGAGAACTATGTAAGGCTTAAGGATGACATGACTGGAAACTTACCAGGGCACGATAGGTAGTCACAGTTGACTGCTTTGGTTTCTAGTTTAGTCTCCGGACAAGGTTTACCCAAGGCACTAGGCGGGGGCGAGTCGCAGTATCGTCGTCTTTGGACACTCACGGTAGTGAAACCACCACAGGTCCGATCACATCTGCGAGTCGTCCAAGGAGACCACTGGGATATGCCGCCATCAACTGCACAGCAAGAAGCAAAGTTTAACAGGTTATACTACAGCTTTATTCACACTGACAATGTCAGTGGTGTCACCTCAGTCAGGTTGCTCTGCTCATAACCGGGAACCTGGCTGGTACTGTGATGTTATCCTTCAAGTCCCTAACAGGAAGTTTAGCTTGTATACTCTATTGAGAGTTGTTATGAAATTTACATTGCTCCAATAACCGGGCTAATAATGGAACGTTGTAAGCATGTACCGTCCATATTATTTTTAATCAAACGAAATTAGGTAGTTATATATTTATGTTTGACATTGCAGTTCTTTTATAGAGAACACCATGTGCAAGATGCATGCTGAAAGAAACAGGTTCCACATAAGAACTTAGCCCATCCTGCTGCCTTCATTGGTCTTCTAGCAATAAGTTAACTGTGATATTCTCCACTTACTAACCCGCTAAATAATGGAAAGATGCCCAACTGAAACCTCATTGGATTAGATCAAATAGACACGTATTTAGAATTTTCAGATGAAACAAGGGGAATCTTACCTGCACAAGCATTGTAGTTGCAATTGACTGATCTGGTTTCCGAAGTGCTTTCAAGGCAGTTTCGTCCGTTGAAGGCCGGTGGGGGGTTCGTACAAAACCGTTGTCTTTGGACCACAACCAAGGTTACTGGGCCACACGGTAAAGGACACGAAGGTGAACTCCATGGCGTCCATGTGGAAATACCTCCATCAACTGGAATATAAGATAAACAGATGCAACACTGCACTTCATTACAGTACTGTAATGTACATACGCATGTCCATTGTTGAAACACACTCATCCAAACTCTTCCCTTGACCTTGGGACTTGGTGCTCTTCCTAGGCCTAAACAAGATTCGATGATCGATTAGCTGATGCAATTGAATACACTTTAGGTCTCAATGTAAAGAATAAAATAACAGAAGTCATACGACCCATGGCAAGTGAAGCTGTAATTACACCCTGACAAACACCCACTGATTATATTAAAGTTGTAGACGTCCTCCTGAGCACGAAATATGTTTATTTCATTCTGTGTTAAACAAATAACGTAAATTGTAGATCAGTCATTCTACAGGTCGGGATCCTAGTGGCGCACTGGGAGCACGTGACAGTTTACTCGAGAATGTTCCGTCGATTTTCGAATGTTTTCCGAATATGAGCAAAATTAATTTATTTGCAAGTGTAACGTTTCCGAAGGTTCACGAATATGTCCAAGATTCTGTTGGAAAGTTCGAAATGCATTATTTTTTCTAATGTCTAGCAAGGGGTTCACAAAATAGATATAAGGCATGAGGCTGTTAAATCAACAGACATGCCGTATCGTTTGTATATTATTCGTGGTATGTACATCATTATATGTATAGTCATCCTTCCCAAGGTTGGGGGCTTTTTTAAAACAAAACTTTGAGTTTGACCACGTATCCAACTTAACCAAAAATCATCTTTTAGGGTTGGTATGTTTACTTTTGAGCCTCACAATTTCAGTCACACACTTTAGAGCCTTTATTCAAGACCTACTTGGACATGAAGCGTAGTTGCAGTTGGCAGTCTTTGTCTGTTCGCGAGATTCTGGGCACTGTCGTCCACCAAACTGAGGTGTGGGTCTGTTGCAGAACCGTTGTCGTGAGACAGATACTGTTGTGAACACTCCACAAGTAAGGCTGCAAGCTGGTATACTCCACTCGGTCCACAGGGAGATTCCACCATCAACTTCACAATGAAATAAAACCACTCGTTGAATCAAACAGTTTAGAGTCTGCATACAATGCGCAGAAAACTTCCTCTTCAAAACAAATGTCATTTTAGTTACTTTCAGAATCAGAATGAAATCATTTCAAGACCCTGTCTCAGATAAGAACTTTAGTATCGTCCAGGTTAGTGACGTCAGTCTTTCGTTAAAACATCCTCGAAATGCAGTGCATAAAGATTCCACTAACGTCTGTTCTATACCCTGGAATCACTCCTATTCACGACGATCGTCTCGAGGTTGACGTTTTGCCCAATCAGTGGAGTTTCCATAGCGAAAACATGTGTCCAATCATTAGGGAATTTTAAAGGTGTTAAATTTATGGTCAGCACCAAATAACAATATGTTTAATTTTATCTTCTCCTTTTCCCCTCTTTTGTTTATTATCTTCTATCCCCTCCGCACTTCGTCGCCGATATAGCCTCCATAATGGGGGCAAAAGGCGACGTAAAATAAGCTGACTTTTAACTAATCATTAGGCGCTTCTCTCCTAACACTCGGCGAAGTAAAGACGTTATGTGTTTAAAGTTATTAAAAGTTACTTCTCATGCAGTGAATGCGACATTTCATTGGTTGTCTATAGTTAGCTGATTTTGATTTTCCATACACACAAACCGACTATTGTGAATAGGTGTACATCCAGGGTACATGGCGGACGTTGGTAGGCTTATATAAACCCTGGCTTTCGAGGGTGTCGTTAAACCAGCACCCCGGTAAATCTGAACCTCGAAAACTTTAAGAATGATTAACAAATAAATACAAAACATTGGGTTTGCCAAACATATTTTCATATTTCATTTTAGAATTATGCCAAATAATTAACTTACTCGGGCATGCGTTGTAGTTACAGCTCACTGCTTGTGATTCTCTGCGAGTTTCGGAGCAATCTCGTCCGCCAAACTGAGGGGTGGGCCGGTTACAGAACCGTTCTCGAAAGATGGATGTTGTTGTGAAACCTCCACATGATAGGGGGCAGCTTGGTGTGCTCCATTGCGTCCATTGGGAGATTCCACCATCAACTTCAATAGACAAATCAAACAACTTGTTACATCTGACAATCAGTATATCCTAACCACTGTAAGAGCATTGCAATGTATGTTTAAACTAAGTGTGGCGCTCTCGGAGGTTGACTCCCCTTAATGCAAATGACCCCCCCCCCCCACCCTCCGCCTTTCAAAAACTCGTTAATCCGCCCCTGATTTGAATTCCAAATCAAACACTTCATGTTACTTATGTTATCAAGAGTGACTAATAAGCGAATAATATAGTGTTTTCCTCACTGACGAAGTGTAGTAGACGCTTCTGCCCTGAAGAAACACCTTAAATTCTGAAAAGAACAGTGTTATGCTGCCAAAACAGTGACTGAACCCATATGCACTGTCAAATGAAATGTCGGGTCATTGACACAACGCATTGTCTTCCGTTACACACACTATCCCGTCGGATTAGTCGACTTGTGAAGTAAACTTAATGACAATAAACACAGTTCACTCAGTATTACAACAGGTTGACCACACATTTTCAAACTGTTAATTATCTGATTATGTTTTCATTAAAAACTATTTATAATGTTGGTGTGACTTGTGCCACAAGAACATTGGTGTTATTTTTGCCAAGAAATACTACCATAAAACTTTAAAAGTTTAAACAATACCTCCGCATGGGCTGTAGTTACAGCTTGCAGATCTCGACTGATTTCGAGTTTCTAAGCAATCTCGTCCACCAAACTGGGGTGTTGGGTTGTTACAAAACCGCTGCCTAAAGACCGTGACCGTTGTGACGGGTCCGCAGGGGAGGGGACAATTTGGCTGGCTCCACTCAGTCCACACGGAGATT